>OX336884.1:26722711-26742711 GCA_946959425.1 Argyrosomus regius
AGGGACGAGGAGGAGTGCAGTAGCAGCTCCAGTCCCACATGTGTTACCTATTGACTTTTGCATGGGACAAGGAGAGAGAGCGAGAAAGAGAGGCCTACACTTCCCAGGCCGCCCGTGGAAAAGTATACTCTACAATTCATTGCTTCCTTCTCGCCAAATTAAAGGTCCCTTGTTAAAAAAATGGGGGAAAAGGGTGGAGGGGTGAGGGGATTCGAGGGGAATGGGGCAACAAAGGGGGGCTTTTATTACAGAGCAAAAACAGCCCCTGATCGTGCCTCATCTCTGTAAGACTGTCTGTACGATGAGTGTGGAGACTTTAAACTTTGTGATATGTGGTTTTCAGTTGGTAAGCATTATATTTTCTTTACTAGTGACCAACTTTTTTATTCCCCTCTCCGTGTGTTTATTCGTAATTACATGTAATTTCAAGTTTCTTCAAGCTTTCAAGAGAGTGTGAGCGAGAGAGAACACCAACAGAAACAAATACTGGAGTAAAGAGCAACAGAAGAAGTGTGTGTTGGTTCCCAGTCACTCAAAATTAAGACAGTCCTCATGTAAAACATGCAGAACATTTATTTTACTAACAGAGTGGTTGATGTAGATTATTTTACTAAACAAGCCTGTCTTGTTCTGTGGTCGGAAAGTCAAATGAAGTCCAGCTAAACCTGTTAAAATGTTGTGAAACCATTTTAAAGCGGATTAGGTGAACCACTAGCAACCTTGATGTTGGAACACTTTAGCCTAACCGCTAACCATCACAAAGGTGGAATGCATGAGTCGGGCCTCTTAACACTAAAATGTTGGAATACATTAGCCATAACCGCTAGCTGCACACACAACCAAGAGGTGAATCAGCGAGTCTCAACACTGTTATGTTGGAGTGCATTAGCCTAACCATTAGCTTTTATAGTGTGTGTGTATTAGATTAACTTTCAGTTTCTAGCTTTCAGGATGTTCATGTATCAGGTCACTGCTGCCTAACAAACAGGTCAGGTTGTTTTACTCGAGCAAACATAACCTTCTCTATAATATTTAAAGCTTTATGTGAGGTTAAAGGGTAAATATGTAGCTATGGTAACAGTATTTGAACATAATTATATTCCAACGTGTATGTAATTTACTGTATGGTTGAATACTGGTTACTATAATACTAAGCCATGTGTTTAATACATTTTGGTCATTCTTTACTCCCACAAAAATATTTATTCCTACTTGGTTTGCCTGTAAATGATTTGTATCAACATGCTAAAAGATCAGATTTTTTCGATTATTCATGTGTGTGTATCGATTCCAGCTTATTTTCATGTCATAAAAGAATACTTTAATGTTGTAATAACTTCAGCTGTGCACTTGAAACCATTATCCTCAGAAGTCCTGGTTGATCAGGCAACAACTGTGATGTTGCCTGATCAACCAAAAAGTGTTGTTTGTAGTGCAGCCAAACTAACCGTGTGTCACACTGTCAACAAACTGGTCTTGATACGTCAATACTGTACACACGATTTAATGTTGCCTTCCACGTTACATGAAGTGTACACATACACCAGCTTTTATATTCGGCATCATGTGCCAAAAATAGAGATTAATACTATAAAGTAATATCACGATATTTCAGGGTATTTCTGCGATATTGCTGACAATATGACGAGGTAACTTTCATTTTCAGCCATGTTTATGACGTCTTTAACAAGTTGGTTTACCAAGTTTATCATATTAAAAGTCATGAATGCCTCTACTAGACAGTATAAGGAACGTTTTATTGATGTTCAATGAATATTTGAACAGAGTTGCAGAAGTGGCATGTGCACTGTTCCCTCGTGCAAGAATACAATAGGCTCAAATGTCTCAATATATCTAAAATAATATTAGCTATCATCATGTGCTTTGATTTAAGAGAGCAAGCTGTGCCACTATGTTATTCTGACAGTCAAACATCCCACTCTTTTCACAGGATATTAAAACATCAAGTGCACAAAGTTATGGGGTCCAAACCCTTGTATAGCCGAACTGACCCATGAAATGTATGAACCGAACTGGTAGCGACCATAAAATACGTTAGATTAACGGTTATATCCTATAACATAGCCGCCGTGGCCTTAATGTGAAAAGCAGCAGGGGGTGTGAAGGCCGGTTCCTCCCCGCTGGAAGCTGCACTTCCTACACGGGCCTCCCAGAGGAAGAGCGTTCATTCCTTCTGGAAGGTTCCCTCAGGAGTCGGAGTCTGAATGGACACTACCGCAAAAACACTGCCTCCTTACCACATGTTACATGACCTGAGGGGACACACACACACACACACACACACACACACACACACACACACACACACATCTGGGTTTCCACCTCTGAAAGACTGTCTGGTTTGTTGATGGTTATCGTAGCCAGAATAGTTCCTGCCTCTCCCTTCTCTGCCTCTCTATCCCTCCCCCTCTCTTCCCTAAATCTCTTTCCTTTTTCTCTCCCTCCGTCTCTCTCCCATCCTCTCTCGGCCATAATTTACAGAACTTATCAACACGCCTTTGATTAATTAGATCGCTTTGATGAAACTCCCTATTGCGTCACGCCGGCCTAATAAACAGTTGATATATTTTTCCCATAGTGACAGCTGTTATTCTAGTTCAAATATTGCCACCCTGTGTTTAAAATGCACACAAGAACATTTCTATGCTGCTATTTGCTCCATCAAATCTTTAAAGATGCAAAAAAATAAATGTTTAAAATGAAATGCTATTAAATCTAGATTTTCCCATCGCTCTACAGTTTAGTCTGTCTTCAGTTGAGGTGGTCCCAATGGAGTTTTTAAATTTTATTCGATAGTATATCTGGGTGTCAATAAAGAAATAGATCATAAATTCTTAATATAAACAATCACCTTGTTCAGATAAAACATCGCTCTGTGTTGATGTGCATGAGCTTTTCATGAAACCTGCGATTTTATCACTTACCCTCCCAACACCGACACATACTAGCTACTATAATCTCTATAACAGATATCAAGAAACAAAGATTTTGGCATTGGTTCTGATTTCTGCTTGTAGTCCGATTTTGGTTGCAGTGCATGTGGACGCATTGGCGGAAAATTTATCTTGGAACGACTATCATTCGACCATGATCTAGCTTTCCTTAGTTGCTTTAAAAAAAAAAGAGTGTCTGCATTAATATGCAGACATCTCTTTATCAAGATAAGCCAAAATGTGTCTTCCTTGTTATTCTTGCATATCAGGTTGCTAATTGGACTGTGGAGAAAGTCCGGATATCCGTTATCCAGATATCTGCTGGCTACACAGGAAGCACCGAAACATTGGCCGTCGCCCCCACAACTGTACTCAAGCTACTGCAGCTTAACTACTTCTTCACTCTGTATAATATGTTCAGTGTGTGCTGTGGGCATCGAGTGATATGAGTCAAATGTTGCTATGCCCTGTGATGCTGCTACTATACTAAGTGCCTGATGAATGTTTCTATTCTGTGATTTATAATGTTCAAGAGCACCATGAGATTTTCTTGACTTACTGTAAACTGATTGAGCCAAAGAGTCAAACATCTGGACAACCTTGTTATATATAATAATAGAATCGCCACATTAAGATTCCTTGTGACGTTCTACGGTATTTTGCTGCTAAATTTATCCAAGATAAATTACAATGAGTGAGCAATTCCAACACAAGGTCAGTGACAGGACTTGACGGCTGCTGTAAGGCTTAAAAAACCCCCTGAACTTTCCGTCACAGGGTGCCACAAGTCAGTTGAAAAAGAACGTTGTCCTCATCTCTATCTGTAATCACCACAAGCATTAGCCTCTGGCCAAGAATAGCCGATCAGATAATGCTGTTGCGGAGACATTAGTGGAACATTACACACACATTAAACAAGCCAAGCATCTCATCAGTGCTCCGTCAACACAGCCAAGGCCAACAAATAGCTCCGGAGATGGCGTGATAGCCATGCGGTGGGGATTTTGCTGGCACGCACGAGCTTTGGAGTTACAGTACAAGAGCAAATGTCGCTACCTAAAAATGTTGTTGACAAGCTACGAGCCAGATTAAAAGCAGTCAATTGTAATAGATGACCAATTCCCACTTTCTTCTAATGTTGGCTCGATGACACTGAAGTCATGTCCTCAGTATTATTACTATAATTTGGGGACTGTAACAACCTGAAGAGGTTTACACTCTACAGGTTTTTATGGCTGATTCTGACTGTTTTTAGATGAAATATCTTTAAATTTGGAAATATTTAGTATTTCTCCACCAAAACTACATTTCTGCACCTTTTTTGGCTACAAAATCTACATACATAAGAATTTCTCTCTCATCTGAGTCCAGTATAAACTGAAAACAATGTGCAACACAACTTAACACTTCTTGAACACTCTGAAGGATTGAAGGATGAAAGATTTGGAGAACACACAGGTGGTGATGAGTTGGATTTGGTGAGAGCGCACACACTCGACAAGCTGTCGATGTCCAGTCGGTGGATGACAAACATTCGGACGTGTGGAGCTCATACTCGACACCTGGTTGGACCCGAGGAGGAGCACACACACGTGACAAACTGGAAGAAGAAAAAAAAAAAAAGCGAAAAGAGCGAGCCGTTTTATTTTGAGCACACACGTTTGACATGTTTGACTTGGGGGGGGACACGCGCTTGGAAACCAGCTGTAATTTGGTGAACACACCACACCAATTAAAATGCCATGTAACCCCCTGATGAGGCAAAAATACAAACTCTTGCGGCGCTCCAACATGCAACTAAATCTAAAAACATAGAATTGGAGGCAATTTTTTTTTTTCTCAGATTACCACACCCAACCCCCTTCTGAATTGTGTGAGAAGAAAGATTTCCTGTAAGCTCTGATCCTGAAAAGTGGTGACGTTGGAGATGAAGCGTGGAAGAAAAAGAGATCATTCCAACAAGCTTTAGCCAGTGAGCTGTGTTGCTGGATGTACTGGTAGGATATGGGAAGACCGTCAACCCTCATCTGCATTAAGCGAGAGAGAGAGGAAACAGAAGTGTTTAATAGAGGAACTGCTGTGTATCCTCTCAGGTTTGAACACACACACACACACACATCCAGACTCTTCCAACAGACTTGTTCCAATATCGTCTGTAATGACCACACCTACATTATTACTATAAACACCATTAAACATTTACACACACACACACACTTCATTTCCAGCAAACACACCGCACACATACAGCATTGAAGCGTAGTTTCACGAGCCACATATTTTACTTTCCATCTGCAAGGACACTTAGCCTCAGAAAGTCTGTGTGTGTGTGTGTGTGTGTGTCAATGGCCAAACATGGGTTCATTTTCTGTCTGTGTTTTTATTCGTGGGGGGTGAGCTGGAAATAGAGAGACCTCTATCTGTCACACACATCAACACACACACACATGTCCAGAACAGAGATCTATGGGTCAGAAATTCTGGCCAGGGCCCGGGAGAATCCTGTTCAGGATGAGGAAACCTGCCCGCTGTGTGTGTGTGTGTGTGTGTGTGTGTGTGTGTGTGTGTGTGTGTGTGTGTGTGTGCAGAAGCTGGATGTGAATAGCAGCCGCAGTATGTGACAGTAAGCTGATAGCTCTGTTCGCTGTGTTTCTGTAATCTGACAGACAGACTGACACAGCAGGACTGTGTAATTCAGCCATGTTAGTACAAGTCTCCTCCAGCCTCTGAACACTGAGTCACCACTTTCATTACCTGTGCGCCCTCACTCCGCCGCTGATAACACGACTCACCTGAGAGGAAGGGAAGGATGGAGCGGATAGGTATGTTTGTACTTCTTTTTATGTGGATAAAAAGGAGGATGTGACTGTACATGTTATATAAATCAGAGCGAAGATGTAAGACTTGAACCTGACATGAAACTAATTACAACGAACTTCCTTAAATTTGACACCAATAGACTCAAAGCTGCCTGTGGGCAGACGGTATTTTGTCTGATATTTATTACCTCATAATTTGACTTTTTGATTGCCAAAATATTATAAATTACCAAGATAGGGTTTCCTTTAAAAGGTGATTCTTGTCAGGTTGAACCTCTAAAACCATCAGCAGACATAAATAGCCCTTTTCAGCTACATCAGAGTTTTACAGGAACCGAGGACGCAGAGGCTGATTTTAGTTTGTGGCCCCAGAAACAGGACCTTTTCTGGGAGTCTTTCATTAAAGTACTTGTTATCACTAGTGGACAGTTCCTGTAAACAACTACCGATTATCATCGATTAATCTGACAATCCTTCGATCAATTAACTCTGATTCTAAACGTAAAGCGTCAGTACAAGGTGATGTCTTCTGGTTGTTTGTTTCGGGCGACCAAGATATTCAATTGACAATAAAGTAAGAGAAAAACAAGCATGAGAATTATTCTCAAATTTGAGAAGCTGCAACCAGATTATGGTTGACATTTTTAGCAGTGGTTGAATTTCCAGAAAGAAATAGCCTTAAAACACGAGTGTGTTTTGTGTTCTGGTGCTTTCAGTTTTCCGTTCCAGCTCTGCATGCTTCCTCTGCAACATCCATTAAGACGTCAGTCTTGTAACAGTAACAGACTCCTTATTGTTGTTTTGTTATATGCACACATGCATTTCAATAATCCATCTGTCCTTTTGACTTTACAGTTTGGAAAATGCAGACAGGAAAGCACAAAAAGGTACTTTTAGTTAGTAAAGGTACTCCTAAGCTCATTGAATTACCACAAAAACAATGAATATCTCCTGGTTTCCTGGTGATCCAGCCTCTCATATCCTTTCAGCTGTGTTGGCGGCTCCTTTAAGACAGACTCGAGGCTCTGACTCATGCTTCTCTTTACCTTTTTTGGAGGTGGTTATAGATTCAGTCAATAATGGATAACAGCTTTCATTCAGATTCATCACCTAATGGACAAAAGCTAAAGCTCATGCTAATACACAAAGGACATCACTAATGGGCGAAGGCTAATAGCTAATGGTAATTGCTAATATGTGCAAGGTGCAATACTGACTGACTGACGGATGCTGATGCTAACATACACGAGGTGCGGCTGAATAACAAGAGGGCCGAGGTCAGTGCTAGTGGACTGCATAAAGCTGTAGTGGCTGAGTTGGTACGTAATGAGACAAGTGACCGCAGACTGACCCTGGATCTGATGATTTCTCCACTGTGGCTCAAAGACTGAAGGAAGAGAGCGAGACTCAGTGTTTGGTTAGAGTTCAAATTTAGCTCAGCAGTCTGCCTCTAACATTAGGGACATTTAGACGAGGCAGTCGAGACATCTGTTTATATGTATTAGTATATATGTGCCTTATTAGTTTGTATGAACCTACACTTTCCTGGTTGTGTGTGCGTGTGTCTGCATCTAGTGTGTGCGTGTTTGTGTGTGTGTGTGTGTGTGTGCTCTGGATGGTGTCTGTGATCCCAGGTGGGCTGTAGGGGAGGAGCAGAACAACAAAAAGGGATGCAGCGCCAGGAAAGAGGAGAAGGAAGACACTCTCCCTTTCATCTCTCTTTCATCCCTTCTTTTCAAGCCAAGGGGAGAGAGAGAGTGTGCTCCACTCATCCCTCTCTCTCTCTCTCTCTGTATCCCACTCTCAGATGCCTTTTGATGCCTTTCAAGTCGACCAAATGTGCTTTCTGGCTGCCATGCACTCTAACAGAAAGGTCTGTGTGTGTGTGTGTGTGTGTGTGGGGTTTGGCATGGCGCCTAATTACTTTAAAGTCACAGACAGGTAGGCGGAAGGTGTATGTCTTTGTCTGAAAAATAAGAACTTTGAACTGATTTGTTCTCCACCACCTTGTCCCGTGTTTTTATTGGAGTTATGAGCTGCCCACAACATCCCAAAGGTTTTTTTTTTTTTTTTTTTTTTGGCATTTTGCCACCATTAAACAGAAACAGACTACTGTACGTCTCTGGCCAGAGAGTCACGAATGCACCATCGTGACCGGGGTGCACAGCATGGATAGAATCCTCTATCACGGTGCATTGGAACATGCAATTGTTCAACCAAATGAGAGTGTTTGTTTTTGGCTAATGCAGCAAATTAATGCCATCAAAAGTAGCATAACTATCATCATTATCAAAATACAATGAGGATGTAGGAGCAGGATCTTCAGGCCGACTTCTCCTGCAGCCCTCATCATTCATTTTAATGGAGTCAGCCTGTCGGTGTAGCGGGGGTGATGCCAATGTGTCGGCCACCAAAAAAAAGCTGAACTTGGCTCAACCTTTGCTGCGACGTGTATACACATTCCTGCTAGATTACTTCGTGAAAATGAATGCCATATTTCCACTGTGTATCTCGCCATCGTTTGGAGGAAAGATAAAATAGTTGCCGCTGTGATGTATTTGTTAGTTGTAAAATCTTGACTATTGCAAACGCCTGTGCAGTGTTGTGGTGTCTTACAAACATTTAAACGCACTTTTCTGTGACTCCAACTGTAATTTCTGGATTGTATTTTATTGTCTCACACTGAACTACAAGCCTCAATGGAACCCCCTATACTGGTTCAACGCAGGGCTGTTTTGGGTCTGTATTCCTGCTTATGCAAGCTGCTACTTTAGTGTCTTGCTCAAGAGCACATGACATACTGTACTGGTAGGAGGAGGCAGGAGAAGAACCACCAACTCCCTGATTACTCAACTACATAGGGAAGGTGAATTTAATGTAAAACATAAAAGCACAGACCGTTTTTATTACAAACTGCGGGGTAATTTGGAGTAAATTGAAACAGATTATGATGATTTGTGTGATGTTTACTGTTGCCTTCTAAGTCAAGCTATTAGACCGGGAAGCATCCTCTCAGCTGAAGTGTCCCCGAGCAATACAGAGATGCTCCGGGGGTGAAAGGAGAATTTCACTACAGGCTTTAAACCACATTATTATATTCACAGGCTTCAGAAGTTACCGCTGTTTCTTGTTTTCTGTCTGAAGAGGACGAGCGGTGGCTGCAAGACAAGTCTGGACACGATGCTACCCCCCCCAAAAACCCCAACTCCAACCCTAAGCCGCCCCTCCCCTCGTCACCAAATAACCCCCCCCCCATTCTGTCCGTCCCTCCTTCCTCCTCTCATTTTAAGAACAAACCACAGATTTGCTCTGGAGGTTTCCATGACAAACAATACTAATTAGGGATCATTTTCCTTTTGCTTTTTTAAATCATGTCTTGAGGGTGGAATAGAAAGGTATGGGGGATGTGTGTGTGTGTGTGTTTTAAGAGAAAGAGACACAAGTAAAACATTATTAAATCGGATAAGTAAAGTGATGCACCTTTGTATTTGTGTTTAACTTTAATGCTGGCACAAATGTCATGTGTAGAGTCTTACGGGCCAGCCCAGCTCACCATGACACAACTGTAGAATAACACAACTTTCAAACTGTGTGCAGTGCATACGCCAATTCATTTCTGTGAGGTGAGGAGGAATACAGAACAAGAGACCGTGGTTTGTGTCCCGTGTGACTTACATAAGTAAGTCAACTTATGTAATGTATTTAGCTCTATCTTTTCCTAACTTAACTTAGTTTTGATGTCTAAACCTGACTTATCTGCAACTGTTCCACAAATTTTAACCGTGTTGCATGACCAAAACTAAAATGTGGACTCCCTGATGTCGTTAAATGACACGCAAAAAGCTCCACAGAAGTTGACGGGAAGGTTTAGGGGTCTCACCTGTCACAAAATTGGACTTTAACATATGAATTGCACACAATGTGAAAGATCAAAGAGACCAAATGATATAAAACTGATGTTCCACAGTTTAATACAGTAATGATACCTGATTAAATAGATCAGGCATCGACATCAAATGCAGTTTCTTTGTCAAAGTAGTTTAAAAAACTGTTTTTATCTGGAACATTTCAAACAATAGCTGATTTAATTTATGCATGGATGATGAAAACAAATCAAATGCAGCACTCTACAATGCACTGGCATTCAGCTGTGAAGTGATGAGTTTCACATTCCAGTTGTTATATTAATACAGACAGATCACTCAGGATCTTGATTTAGTGGAACATTTGCTGGACTGTGGCATTAAACAGGAAGAAGACGATTTTCTTCCACAGAAAATGACAGAAAAATCTTTTTTGGTGGCAGCAAGAGGGTGGAAGGAGTGAAACGCCCTAAACAATGTACCGGTAGATGAAAAACTGAAGAACCAAAGATCCCGCTCATGACAGGAAACAACACGACTCACAGGAAATGTAACTTATTATTTGCTTTAGTCATTTATCAAGAACAAATACTGAATGTTTCCTGGTTCTCAAAGCTTTCCAAACATGACGTTTGTTTGCTTTTCTGTTTCCCGTCACTGTGAACTGAAACTTTTGGATTTTTTTAATTTAATTTAGTTTTTTGTTTTTATTTAAACAAAAAACTAAATGAAATAAATACAATAATTTACTTAAACAATTAAGTAACAGGTAGTTTGATTTGTTTCACTCAAATCTGTCATGAACTCCTACAGGCTTCATATTTCTGTGTGTGTGTGTGTGTGTGTGTGTGTGTGTTTCTCAGTTCAGAAAATACACACTGGCACATCTGACACTGGCAGTGTGTGTGAGCATGTCTGTGTATGTGTGTGTATGAATGTATATGTATACGTCTATATATCTAATGATCCCTGTGTCGCCCTCTTTGTGTCTCACACACCTCCCCTTCTCATTAGTGGCGACGCCTGAGTGGATTAACCACAAGTGCGCACACACACACACACACACACACACACACACACACACACACACACACACACACACACACTAACCCTCTCTCTTACACACACACACACACACTAACAAAAGTAGAGCCCATCAAAGCGGATCTATCCGCCCCAGTTTAGGAAAGACAAACTGTCATAAAACACGGATTTGTCCTCAATGCAAACCAGAAGCCCTTTTCTGGCAGGAAACTGGTGTGTGTGTGTGAGAGACTGGGCCAGGAAACAATTTGTGTTTGTTGAATGTGTGTGTAGGTATTTGATATATTGTTGTAAGAAGTGTCTCTGCTTAATGAAAGTAAATCAGGTTAATAAGTAAATGGGATAACAAAAACAAGACGGGACAGGAGGGAAGAAAGTGAAAAATATCAGTGTCAAGCCGCTTGATTGGGTTGATTTTGGAAATAAACAGAATCCTCTTCTGTCTCTATCAGACAGAAAGTAAGAGGCAACGACCTCTGACCAGAACCAGATGGATGATGACACAAAAAAAAGAAAAACGAGTGACAACGAGCGACCGCAGGATGAGAGCGTGGTCCAACTCTCCAAACAGAGAAAACAGTGAGTGTAGACCTGGCAACAGTAGGCCAGCAACGGCGGACACACTCCCAGCTCTCCTCTCACCACACCGGAAGACATTGTCTGCAGCAATTACACAGTGTGATAACAAAGAGGATGTTCTTCACTGTGATTATGGCTATGACAACAAACAAAAGCAGTCAGGACAGCAGTGAAGAATGTCTTAAAGAGTATTATGGATTATGGAAGTGTAGTGACAGAACTATCCAAAGTACATCATGGATATAGGAACAAATAAGTGAAGCCTCTTATTCGTGGTTATTACAGGCTTGCTGTACGTCTTGTAAGATAGTGAAAGTAAATATAACCTCAGTTGTAAGTAAACACCTTTCCAATGCTTGTCTGGCCTTGGTACAGTGGCTGGCATGCTTACTCTAGTCACATTCTTCAGCTTCCTGGGGGTAAATCTATGTAATCTTTCCAGGGTTTTCTGGGTTCGCCATGAAGTATCCTCCCAGTTGGGAACACCCAGCATACCTCAACAGGAAAGTGCCCGGGAGGCATCTTGACCAGACGCCCAAACCACATCTACTTTCAGTGTAACGGAGGAGTGAATACACTCTGAGATGCAACCAGATGTCTGATGACCTCACTCTGTCTCTGAAGGTGACTTCTGGCACCCTGTGAAAGATGGCCTCAGACCATGGAGAGGCATCAAACACACACGAACAGAACAACATCATCAGCATAAAGTAGAAATGCAATCCAGGAATCACCCCACCTTTAGATTTGGTCATGAAACTCACAAACAAGTTTAATTAAGCCCAATACGACAACAACACTGTGGGTTAATACAGACCCTGCTAAACGGTTGGCTTCCCATATTCTTGCAGTAACTCCCACAAGATACCACAAGGCACAAATCTTCTCCTAGGCAACCAAATACATGTAGACTGGCTGTGCAAACTCCAGCATTTTAGCAACAGTAAAGAGCAGTGCACTGTTTTGTGAGCAGGATGGTGCCATAATTGCTAAGGAAAGGTGCTGGAAGCAAAGATCCTAGAAGGTGCAATTTGGCATATGTCCTCGAGAGGTTAAGGACTGTGATAATCTGGTGACCCCTTTCAAAAAATAGGACACCACCTGACAGTCCATGGGCACTGTTCCCAACTACCTTTGAGTTTGTACCTGACTGTTTCCACAGACATGAACCCATTATGCTTGATCTTAGTGGTTCAGTAACATAGGAACATTTTGAGCTGGTGCCATTTGGTGATCGCAAAGTCGGCTGGGATTT
Organism: Argyrosomus regius; assembly: GCA_946959425.1. Lineage (NCBI taxonomy): Eukaryota > Metazoa > Chordata > Actinopteri > Sciaenidae > Argyrosomus > Argyrosomus regius. Next base: position 26,735,226 of record OX336884.1, read on the forward strand.
GGCGAGGGCCATCAAAGTGAGACTTCACCCGTATTGCCAGAAGTCACAGCAACAAAAACAGTGCAGGATAGTAGGGCGGGAGAAGCTCTGTGAACATTAATGCTGCATCTGCAGAACCACATGTATTCTTTGATTTCATCTTTTGGCACCGACTAGAATCCAAACCATGCTGATTCTGCAGACCCTGAGCCAATGGCAGTCAAAGTGGTATGTACAAATAACAGATGAGAGAGAGCACTATGCCGTGAGGGAAAATAGAGGTGGATTACAACAGTGTGACAGACAGTGAACAGATATCAGTGTCAGGGCTCTGGTCAGGATTTAGTGGCAAGCTGGGAGCAATGTTGCGAATGTACCGCTGGAGTGATGTATTTTGACACGGGTCGGTTGGAAGTGTGACAAGGTGAAGCAGAGCTGACAAATCAGAGCTGTCAGAGCTGGAGGATATTCAGCTCCAAATAAAGACACAAAGGAAGGGAAGAAAAGATGACAGTACAGTAGACGGTGAGGATTAATAGAGGAGTTTGTGCTCCTACCTTTCTTGACTTTCTTAGATGGCTGTTTCTTCTTGATGAGTTTGGTCACTTCCTGTGGAAGTTCCAGCTCCTCCCCGTCACCGTCAACGACCTCTGCAATGGGCTCAACACCTCCTGAATGACATGTAGAGGGGATATGTCAGCCAGTTGGTATAAAAGCAAAATTTGAATAAGCTCTACAAATGTACACTTCTGCTCGGTGTGACAACAGCTGGCCAATAAGCAGCTTCACTAAAAGGAGGAAGAGTTTAATTTCCTGGCCAGGGGCCATCCTGAGAGAGGCCAAAGTTTTTCATTCCCCACCCAAAAAACAAGTTTTGCTAACAGATTTGAAATGTCAAACTTGCCAAAGACTTGTGTGTACTGTGAAGCCGTATGTATACTTTCTGAATCTGCATATTTGCAAGGTTTTGCATGACATACATTTTTAATCTGGCAGTGTGCAACTTTGAATTTATGACCACGTGGACGTGTGTGAACATGCAGACATTTAATGTAGCATTAACAGAGACTTGTGCTTGCATTATTTTTCAAGTGCTGTGTATCTAGCCCTTATATCTGCTTATTCTAAGCCTGAACACCAGAGGTGTCTTGAAGTATGTTTCTATGGGTTGATGCAAATCACCTCTTTGACACGTCACTGCCCTATTTCCCAGCATTGACACATTTTCTCTCTATGTATGAGCCACCCACGCTGCTTCATCACGACCCTCAACGCCAAAGGTAACTTGTGTTATGCCCCAACACATTAATGTTCTGAAACGGTTCCAGTTTGGTTAGGGTTTAAGCAACAAAACTACCCGGTTAGGTTTAGGAAAATATCATGATTTGGGTTAAAATAATTATGTTACATCATGCAAGTATGTGAGTAAAACTTTAAATAAGTCAACCCTGACTTTTAGTTTCACACGGGACAAAAAAGTCCCGTGTTTGCTAGCGGGTACATTGTGCATTTGTATGAGACGCCAAGGTGTGTGACAAAACATCTGAATTTAATGTCCTGGGAATGAGAACGGGCTTTATTAAAACGCTTCACTGTTAGAAGTTTGATTCTGGAGTCTGAACAACCATTAGGCTGATACGGCAACATGCAAGCAGGTGTGGATGCAGCAAGAATATGATAAAAATTTTATGTTATTTTAGTTCTGTAATCTTTTTCTTGTGCCAAATGATTCTATTTGTAAAGATCTGTAACACATGTATAGTGTATGTCTTGTTTATAATACTCTGAAGGTGCAGTCAAAGTCCATTATTATGGACAATAAAGTTGTATTGCTGTCTTTAAAATGTCTGTCTCTAATATGTAATGGACATTTGTTTTTCCTGCTGTAAGTGTAGTTTAATAAATCTAGAAGAAATGCAGCATGCAATAATAGTGTTGAACATGTGGTTTGCAAGTGCGTGTGTGTGTGTGTGCTTGCATGTGTGTGGGTGTGATTGTGTGTGGGTGACGAAATCCCTGCTAGAATCCCATGGATCAGTCTGGATTTAGGGAGCTCCTGAGGCCGATGAATTGGACGCCTTGTCTCTCCTGCGTCCCACCTCTCTGTCTCCTCCTCATCCCCCTTTCCTCATTCCTCTCCTCCCCTCTCTGTCTGTCTCCTCTTCATCCCCCTTCCTCATTCCTCTCCTCCCCTCTTTGCCTTCTCTTCCTCTTTTTCTTCTCCTCCCCTGTCTGTGTCTGCTCTTCATCCCCCCTCTGCATCCTCTGTGTCCTCTTCTTCCCCCTTTCCCTTTTCATGCCCTCTCCCCTTCTCCAACTACTCCTCATCCACCTCACCTTCTCTTTCCCACATGTTCTTCTCTCCATCCCTCCTTCTTCCACCCTCCCTTTCTCCTAATTTCCTCTCCTCCTCGATGATTGTGTCCAGTTTCACGGTGCTTTCATTGAACATGCACTACACACATCGCACACTGTGTCGTGTGTGTGTGTGTGTGTGTTTGTGCATGTACGTGACTAAGGGTTCATGTGTGTGTCTGCCATCATGTCTACCTTAAGGTGTCTGAGAATGTGTGTGTGTGTCTCCATCTCCCCCACTGTGTCTACGTCTCTGTGTGTGTGTGTGTGTTATAGTGTGTGTGTGTGTTATAGTGTGTGGGTGTGTGTGCGCAGATTACCCTAAGCCCTCTCTAATATTTATCCTGGCCTTTTCTAAAGCCAATCTTGTTCTCTTTGGTGAGAGCACAGCCTGTGGCTTCACACACACACACACACACACACACACACACACACACACACACACACACACACACACACACACACACACACACACACACACACACACACACACACACACACACACACAGTTGTTTGAAATGGGATATGCTTCGCTCTTAATTGGGCAGGTGTTTTTCTAAGGCGAGTCGTTTTTTTTTATGCTGTCTTACAATTTCACGGGGAATGTGTGGGTCAGTGTGTGTGTGCGTGTGTGTGTGCGTGTGTGTGTGTGTGTGTGTGTGTGTGTGTTTTAACCTCAGTCTTACATCAACATCAGGTAAGGAAATAGCCCACCTCTGGAGCAAGTTACTCTGAAACAAAATCACACACACACACACACACACACACACACACACACACACACACACACACACACACAGACCGTCTCTTACCGCTGACCTCTCACACATTCCTCCCTCTCCGTCTCTCTCTCTGTAAATAGTAGGTGTAGTACCGCCTGGTCAGAGCTGTGGTGTGTATCCGTGTTTCTCTTGGTCGTGGTCAGGTCTATATTTGTCGCACTGGTCCCGTTATCAGTTTTAGACAACCCTGAGGTTTAGACCTGATACTCCACCGCATCGCACTTAAAACACTTCAACTCTCAAGAGAAGCAGCGGAGTGGAAGATGACACTGTGATTATACAGTTTGTGGTATTTGTAACAGTAATGGTAGAAATAGCAATAGCAGTTGAGGCGTTTAAAGTAGAACTATAAATAGTTGGTGTAGTAATGGTATAGCAAAAGTATAAGTTGTGAAAGACCAGATATATATAACAGGGTTCCAACACCTTCTTAAACATGCATTGCGTGCATTCATGGACTTTTCAAGGACATTCCAGGCCCAATTCCGACAAATTCAAGGCCCAATTTTAAAGAGGACTAGCAACGAACAGGGATGCAAGAACATAGTATATCTACTAATGTTAAATGTAATATTCTGAGGCATTTTACGTATTAATTTTATGTTTTAATGGATAAATTGGTAGTCAGCTAACAGAATAGTGTCTTGGGTGAATAACGTCTGCTAATTCGTCCAGACTCCATGGGCTGATCTGGCATTGCAAGGTGGTTGGATATATGCAGCATCGCTTGGTTGCAGCTGGTTGACCTTAGCTTGATTGCCCTTTCAAGATGTTGATTTTTTCCCCCCCAAAAAATCAGAAACGTTAAAGGACTTCGAGGTCCATGGATCTAACCATGATCTAATGTTTATTGCAGTGTAACTAATGAAGTTAGAAAAGTCAGTCTACGACACCTTCAATCCTTAGACTCTTTACAGTTTAGTTTTTGCAGTGATGTAGAAGAGTACTACAGGGTGTGGTCGTCAACGATGCTGGGTGTGGTCAGAGGTGCAGCAGACTTGAACCTTTCAACCAGAGGGGGCAGTGAAACCCTGATTAAGTTACTCGTTAGGTGATCCCAAAACGGTGCTGGACCATTTCCTAAACTGCCTTTGAATTCTCTCAAAATGGTTCAAAAATGCTTTCCAACTATATCCAAACTGCCCGAGAACTAACAAAAATGTGTCAAACTCTCCAAAAGTGTTATATTATCACTCAGGAAAATAGTAGCAGCCATGCTTCCAGTAGTAGTAGAAATGGTGCAGTCATAATATTTTTCCAGTACAGAAACAGGGGTGTAAAATATGGCAGACAGCCTCTAGTTTCTATTATTACAGAATGGATGTCTGTACTACCTCCTGGATCTTAAGAAAACCCTTCAAATTTAGGCCTAGTCAGCAGATCTGGGAACAGTTAAGGTCAGTTTGGAGACAATGGACGACTAGTATCAGCACAACCACTGCAACTGACAGTGATGTTACTGTGGTTCGCCATTTCTTGGGTGCTTAAGTGTGTTTGTCCAGTGTGGTGAAGAAAACTAAACTGTCATGGATGTTACTAAGACAAAGACAAATACATCCAACAACACTGCTGGGGAGCTTTGGGACGTTTCGGAAACTGGGAAAAACACTTTTTGGCACTTTGGAGAAGGGAAGATTGTGACACAGATTGGTAGATGTTTTGTGCAGTTACTGTTTAGAAATTTCTACTTTAAGTTGGTTTAGGACATGTTGGTTCAGTTTAAGATCTGATCTGCAGATGTTTGGAGACAGTTTAGATGTAGTTTCCTTCAGTTTTTGGAGAGTTCGAGGTAGTGACACTCTCAAGATAGTTATTTTTTGGGGCACTTCACATCAGTGCAGTTTAGAAATAGCTGGCGACAGTCTGAGATGGTTGTGTAACAGTTTGAGACATTTTGGACATTTGTGGTCCAATTTGTACATACATGGCGATGGTTTGGATCAGTCGATGACAGTTTGAGGATAGCTTTAAGGAAGTTCAAGTCATTTTGTTACATTTTGCAGCACTTTAGAGATCAGTGCAGTTTAGATATAGCTGGAGACAGTCTGGGACAGTTGTGTAACAGTTTGAGACATTTTGGACATTTGTGGTCCAATTTGTACATAGATGGGGATGGTTTGGATCAGTCGACGACAATTCAAGCATAGCTTGAAGAAAGTTAAAGTAATTTTGTGACAGCTTGGAACACTGTGGGACAGTGTGGGACCATTTGGGCTGGTCCGTGACAGTTTGGGGGCTCTTCGGGCCACTTTTGGAACAGCTCTGGACAGCTTTGGTTGAGGGGTGAAGCTGCTTCCAATAGACAGCTCTGTCTTGGTCTGCAGCGTGGAGGCACCAGCGCATTCCTGCTTTATTCTGGGCTGCGGTTATGAAGATGGGGGTGACACTGCGCTGCTGTGGTTACCAGCAATTTGACTGTGGGCTTTACGCTATTTCAATCCCCCCTCAACGTACACATCTCCGTATGCACACATAACATACACACACACACACACACACACACACACACACACACACACGCGCGGTACGTTAGGCCGAGACATTTGCACACTCGCATGCTTTTGAAAACACACATCAAAAACCGGGAAGTGTGATTCCTTTAAAAAACGGGTGTGCATGTGTCTACGAATCAGACACCTGATCTCTTCTGTCTAAACCTGCAAACCACTTTTCAGTACTACAAAAGGCACACACACACACTCTCACACACATTAAAGAAGTTGTATATGTATCGAACACTGTAAAAAAGAGATGTTTGCCATTTTTGTAGTGACTAAAAAGAACAAAAATGCATTTTAGAAGAGGACGCTAGGCCCAAAATTTAAAATAATTCTTTTAGTTTAGAAATGTAAGGAAGTGTCCCGGGCTGGAAAAAAAAAACAACAACAACCCTCTAACTTATAAGATTTATTGAACGATGAACTTCAGGTACTGATTGATTCTTTCCAAAATAGAGCTCTGCTGCTTTATATATAGCATTCTGGAGGAGAACTCTTCAATTTGGAAACACCACAGAGACAGAACAAAGACAGCTGGTCAGGATTACACACAAGACATGACCTACACTTACATATACTACATGTATTTTCCTTTGCTCTGCGTCCTCTGAACTTACACATCCCCACACACACATATACACACACATAAATACATGTGTGCACATGCACACACACACACACACACACACACACACACACACACACACACTCATGCACACAAACACAGCCCATCTTCTCCCCTCTCTTTAGGTCTAAAATAGATGCAGGCCCCAAACCACAGCTACCAGTGGAACACTGTGAAAATAACTGCAACACACACACGCACCCATGCACTATAGGGCTGTGTGGATAGGAGGATATGTGTGTGTGTGCTTGCTTTTGGACTGTGAACATAAGTAAACTTGTTGGACTCCATTACTAGAAAAGAAGAGAAGAGGAAATCAGAAAATTCTACACATGACACAACACTGAAAAAGGGGAGAGGAGAAGAAGCATCAGCCATAGAAGAAAACCACAGAAGAAGACAAACAACAGACCGGAGACTGATCAAAGACGGAAAACACGATCACTGAAGATTAATGGCAGGTCAAAACCGAGGGGAAAACAACAGAAGAAAAAAACAGCAGAGCAGAAATAGAGAGACGTGATGCCAAAAGTTTTGCTCACTGCTGCAAAAAAACACATTCAGAGAGATAAAGTGTGTGTGTGTGTGTGTGTGTGTGTGTGTGTGTGTGTGTGTGTACGTGTGTTAATACGTGTGGGTGGAAGAAGACTTCAATACACAAACCTCCCGGGTTGAGGTCAGTTCAAAGCTATGCTGACAGCACGCTGACTAATGATACATGTGATAAACACTCCCGATTTCACCAGGTGTGTGTGTGTGCATGTGTGTGTACAGAGTGCAGCTGTTGAAGCCAGTTGGTCTGAATGATGTCATCAGGGTGAGACAGAGGGTCAGGTGATGGAGAGAGAGAGAGAAACAGAGGGAGTGATCATCCACTGTACACGTAACCTGGATTTGATTATCAGTTACCAATAACACTGATGAAAACAGCTGTAATATGTTAATATCCAAGATATCATCGTAATTTATTGACATTCACTAATAATCCTTTGGCTCAATTAAAAAGAAACTTAGTTGTTATTCAAAACAGCAACTGGTGATACAATATGTTTTGCATTTTGGGCTCCATCTGCTCCATTTGTGCGTTTCTTCTGAGCTACAGATGATGTAATGTTAGCCAGCTAAATATTCTGGTGTCACTCTGTCCAAATCAAAGAGCCGGGGATTCTCCCCACAGCTGCCATTTCGTACCGAACATCAACAGACAACAAATTAGAGGCATAAAAACAAATAGCAGGAAATAGACC
>OX336884.1:26747711-26897711 GCA_946959425.1 Argyrosomus regius
TATACTCCCACCCTCCCCTTTGCGCTTACCCCCGCACCCCTTCCTCCCCTCTGCCTGCCGCCATGCTGATAGGCCCCTAATGAGCCATAATGACAGGTAATCAAGCCTGTAATGATGATGACAGAGAGACACAGACAGAGACACAGGGGGAGAGAGAGAGAGAGAGAGAGAGAGAGAGAGAGAGGGAGGTCAAGGAGATGAGATGATGACAGAGACGAAGGCAGATATTAAAGACGAAAAAAGAAGAGTGGAAAAGACGGAGGACGAGCAAGAATGAGAAGACAGTGGAGAGGAAAAAAGACTGGATGAGGAAGAGAAAATGAGAGAGGAGGAGTAGGAGGAAGAGGAGGAAGGGGAGGAGGAGGAGATATGGGTGGTGGGTGACCTATTCTTACCACAATACCTCACCGGGTTATCAAGTACTTGGAACAACATAACTGCAGGTTTCTGTGGAAACTTGGCACGCTCGTGCACGCGCGCACGCCGACACATACGTTCCACATGCTGCGGAGGAAAATTAAATGTCTTTGGACCTAAACTGCAGACATTCATCCTCCTGAACGAGAAGAAAGGAAGCAAAGAAAGGTGGAGCGGGAGCGGGGTTTGGACCGAGGCCAGAGCGATAAATTAAGACAAAGTTCCCACTAATGCCGAAATTGGAGAGAAGTTTGTTTCCTGCACCCAGAAACAAGACAGGGATTGTATTATTCACTGATCTCTGAAGGATAAAACAGTTTGTGTTGGAGACTTTCTCTGAGCGAATGCTCAGCATGTTCACAATGTTTGTTTAAAGAGCAAAAAGGGAACTGCTTTGTTCAGTTTTACCACCTGTTCAAAGAGCGAAGAGTTCTGTTTTGTGAATATTGGCCACTGATTAAAAATGAAGATTCTGTGTCAATAAACATAACTCACGACAAGTTTCAGACACCTGACAGAGGGAGAAAGGAAAGTATGTTGTTGTGAAAGTCTTCATCTATTAAATCTCTTCCTAGACCTGCATGGATTGATTTTTTTGGCCTCTCAGGGCGGCAGGACAAGCTGTAAACACAACGCTGACATCACCTTTTAAAGCTGATGCTGAAAATGTTGTCTTTTGCTCTCCATGAACTCCTGAGAAAAACATTTGGCTCTTTAGCTAAATTCCCCACCGTGTTCACCAGCTTCAGTCCATAGGCCTGACTATTGTTGGGCACGTAGTGTACAGGATTTCAAAACCAAAGCAGGGAATCTGATGGTTCTTAGCAAGCATTTTTTACGTTTAATACTTTCTTTCAGCAAAAAAACACAGAATAATCTGCCCTCTGGTGTCAACTTGCGTAATTCTAAAATTCATGTTTGCCCTTAAAGAGCCTGTGCACGCCACTCTGCAACATGGCAGCCACAGCATGCCCACAGCGGAGCCACGACTTCAGTTAAAACCCGTGACGAATCACCTGTCCCATGTATTTTAGCTGTACAGTGCCAGAAACAGGCTGTGGTAATGAAAAGGGATGTGTACAAATTTGTCATAAATCGGGAGAAATATGGGATAGTTGTGGACTGGGAGAGTGCAATGAAAAACATTTTCCCCTAAAAGAAGATAAAAGTATTTTTAGATGTTGATGGGGTCAATTCCACCTGGACAAACAGATCAAAGTGACTGTGTACAGTTGAGTTTTACTGTTCCACCATTGTTGTGTTGTAATCTTGATTTAAAAAGACCGTGTTCACCTCCCTCTCAGGGGGAAATCCCCATTGCCGTGAAATTCAAGTGGACTTTAAGTGAGGCTGACCCTCTGAGGGGCGAGGGAGTGAGTGGACAATGATGTGGACTCAAGCAGCGCATATTGCCCAGCATTCATTGCGTGGCTGTGAGAACCAGCGTCAGCTTATATGAACTGTACGTTACATTTTTTTAGCCATTCACTGAAACCTTGCATCTGACCCTTGTTTAACACATAAAAGTGGTGGTTATTACTGTGTCTGTAACTGCTCTACCTGAGAAGCCTCATTGTTTAACTGATGTCACTTATACAGCTTGTTAAAATTATTTTAAGTCTAATAAGTAATAATATATAAGTCTCATAAGCTTCTTGTCCTTAAACAGTCTAAACTGCATCAAGAATATTAGGTTCGACATGGGGGAAATCCCAGGTGTGATTGCAACATTACTGGATGGCCACGGAGGTAAATGTTCCCGGGCCCAGCACACAACCTTGGAGGACTCCCAAAGAGACGGGTAAAGGTTCAGACAGCAATCCCTCAGTCCTGACATCCTCATCATGACTGGGAAAGTCATTTGAGAAGCCCGACTTACGGCTCTGTGAGAACAATGTTGTACAGTCAGTCTCCAGGGAAAAAAAAAAAATCATCCACACAATCACTTCCCTTGAAATCAGTGTCTTCCTTTAGAAAAAAAAAAAAAATCTGAAGAGCTGGATTTGGCACAGTTCAACATGCAACAGTTACACTGCCTCTCACTTTCCAACTTCTGGGTGTAATCAACTTTAAATACGACCAATTACTGTAAATGCTTGCCTACTGACGATCGCAAACCCTAATATGGTATAAAGGAGCCTGTGATTTGAATGGAGAGCGATTGCATGTATAGGGAGACTTTAAAGGTCCAGTGTGACAGATTTAGGGGGTTCGATTTACAGAGATGAAATATAAAACACATAACTGTGTTTTCATTAGTGTATAATCACCTGAAAATAAGAAACATTGTGTTTTTGTTAACATAGAATGAGCCTTTTATATCTACATATGCTGCAGGTCCAGAATGGACAAATTGAACACTGGCCCTAGATAGGGCCTTTGCACTTGCAATCACCAACTACCAGCTCTTACATATGTAGGTTGTTAAAGTTCTTCAAAATGAAGCCAGCAGTGATTTTATGTAATAAAGTGACACTTATTTTAAACATTTGATACATATTAAGGAATTAATAAATTATTTAAATAGTAAAGAGTTACACTAACGGTTGGACTAACAGATCAATGCATTCAAAGGTTTTACAGACACCAAAACACAACACTTTGGTTTCTCAGTAAGTATTTCTCAACTCTGGACAGTTATCAAGGCGGCGATAATTTTGTGTTTTGTCCTATCGATCACGAGGTAAACAAAAAATATGGCATTCGTGTTGCAAAGTGATCCGCCAGAAATATGTCCTTGCATTTGATCGCCGGATGTGACATTGCGGACGACCCTGCATTTGTTTGCCGGAGCCCTCTGCTTTGGTGCCCATGCTGCGCTGCCACTGAAATGAATGATGGGAGTTTTTCATTCAGATACAAATTCAGTCTGAACAAGACTTTACGGTGGAAACGTCCAGTATACACTTAGGACACTGTGCTGGGTTAGAGAGGAAATTCTTGTAAAGTTCTTTAGTTGGGGTGCCAGTCATATGGAACCAAACTGTTTCAAAAATCCACATGATATGTTTCATATAAAAACGACACCTGGTCAAACACAATAATGACCCTATGTGGGTCTGAAAGAAAAACTTCAATTCTGCTGATTGGAAACATTTCATGCCGTCTTCAATGGTTCTTTATGTCACCACAAAGCTCAGAGAACCATCTGACTCGGTTCTGCAAAGAGCTTCTTTCTAAAAATGTCCTTTACGGCGCTGTAAATAGTTCTGCGGTGGTACGAGCCTAAGGCCACACTTTCAGGTACCATATAGAAGATTTTTTGGTTAAGAGCAGAAGGAAGCCGACGCGAAACAGGCTGTATGATGGATTCTGGTAAAATAAACAGAGGGCGGGAGAATGTGGGGGTCATGCAAGAATAGCAGGCAGACAGACAGCGTCAGCAACTCTGTTCAAGAGCTGACTGACAGATGGAAAAAGAGACAAAAGAGGGAGAGAGAGAAGAACAAGGAACAAGGGAGGGCGGTTCAGAAAAAAGAGGAGATGAGGAGAAAAGAGGAGGATGAAGGGAGAAGGAGACATGGAAAGATAAAAACAAGGTTCAGAAAAGCAGGGAGACAGAAAAAACATGGGAAACTGAAAGGATACAAGAGGGAGAGATATAAATAGGGTTGGTGACAAAAAAGGAGACAAAGAATGAAGGATGGACAGTTAAAGAAGGGAAAGAGACGAAGAGGAAGGACGTGGAGAGAAAAATGATGCAGGAAGAGGAGAAGTAGAAGTGAGAAAGAAAAGGAGACAGTAAGAGGGTGAGGAATGAGGTAAGAGAAAGACAGAGCAGAAGCAGACAAGAAGGCTGATGGAGACGAGTGGTCGGAGGAGGGAAGATGAAAACAAAGAAGAGAGGAGCAGGGAGAGAGAGAGAGATGAGGAAGGAGGGTGGTTGGTGTGGAGGAGGACCAAGAGAGAGAGGAGAAAGAGAGACACAGGAGGAATGTAAGAAGAGGAGGAGGTGTTCTGGTTGGCTGCAACTAAATGAGACGTTTAGTTAGATACCACACAGATGCATTTCCTCCTTCTCCTCCTCTTCCCTCAATCCACCTCATTTAGTGCAGACGGGCACATTTCTCCTTCCTGACCTCCTTATTCTAAACATATCTGTCTATGCAGTTCAGATAAAGAATTGTGAGTGTGTACAGCTGCTGTCAGAGGAATCCTACCTGCTTAAATCATGCCTTGTTTTCTGATTGGCTGCTGCACATTTTTGAAATTTTTTGCACTTTGTACCTCAGCTGGATAATCACATAATCTAGGCTAATGTGACGGATGACATATAGGTCTAAGGTCGTGGTATTCTGTTACATATTTCTGTGTTTCATGCTGAAGAGATGAGTGTGTATGTCTAATGGGATGCAGAGAAGGGGAAGTATAAAGATGGGGATTATTTCAGTACATTTTTTTTGGTCTTTACTAGTCTTGAGTCACAGGATTTCCTTTTTTTTTTTTAACCAGTAACCGCTAAACAAGGACAAAACAGTGTCCTGTTACTGTCCTGAATCCATACAAGTTGATGAAAATGCTCATCTTGATCAGCTGCGGCTGATATCGTGGGCAGCAGTGAGCAATTTATGGACTCTCTGCTTTTTTTTGTCCCTCTAACTCTCTGATTGTTAGATGTCGCCTGGGCTGTATGCAGACTGATGGGAAGCTCTACAGACACTACACAGAGCTAAAAACAAACCAAAAAAACTGAACATTTAATCCATATTTTGATTGAGAGGTGACAATGTGCAATTTTAGTTTTCCAAAATAAAACGTTCTATTCAAAGCTAACGAAGTAAGAACAGTGTTCCTGGTGACTAAAACTGTCCTGCAGTCTCCAGTCTTTGCATGCCATCCTTGTCATTTTAGGATTACTGAAGTAAAAATATGAACATTTTGGCCACATTTCAAAATTCTTCTGAAGACCAATCACTGAGTAAGTTCTCCCAAAATGTTGCGTCTTTCTGGAAGAGCTACTGAGCCTATAGACCGGCAGAGCCACTGTAGGTGAGGCATGGACGACCAGGAGAAAATATGGAGTCATACTAAGTTGAATGAATGAATGAATATGATTTCAATGCTGAACTTCATTTCACTAAAATTCAACTTGGTTTCTCTTTTATCGGTCGCTTCCCCTATCATGTCAATAACTGATACCAGGTAAATTGACTATAAGACCCCTGAACTAAGATCTATGATGATGGATATTAAAATATTTGATACATTAGATGAATCCAATTGAAATATCATAGATTGAACAGATGGATGATGGCTGACAGAATGACATGCAATGCATTAATATATATGGGCAGTAAGAGTGACAGATAAGTGTTGGATGAGGAGTTTGACTCCTCCTCTCTCCGTCTCCCTCCTCCTCCTCCTTTAACCCCTTTCTCTCTCTCTTGCTTTAATCCAGCTTCTCCCTCCTCCTCTGTGGATTTATTCTCATCCACGACATTCCTGAGATTTACTCCACTGAAAGGAGAAACTCTCTGAGAGCGAGAACTGCACTCACCTGGAATGACCTCACCTGCGTGGTCGCAGGAAAAGGTCAAAGGTTGAGAGGAAGAGTGTGATGGAGCATCGTGTGAGATACTGAAAATGAGATTTTTGGCTTCACCCAGAGATTTATTATTATGCTTTTGTGACTTTTATTCTGTTGAAACAGCTGCGTGAGGAGCACCAAAACTCTGCGTTCTTTTACTTGAACTTGACTTTTATTACCTGAAAATTTCAGCATTAGTTTCGAGTGCAGTGTTACCAGAAATGAGGCAGAGACAACCAAAGATCAGAGTCCTGATGAGCTAAAATGATCCTTTAGAGGAAAAAGTCGGAACATTTGTGCTGATAAGTTCAAGAAAAACTGTGTCACCGTCTCTCGCGGTACGTAGTCATGGCACTGTGTTGGAGAGTGTGTTGTGTTTTCTGAAAATAGCTCGTCAGTGCACCTGTTTGTTTTAATGTTATGGACGTGACCCTGATTACTGCTAATTCACTTAATGCCATTAATCCCATTTAAAATAACACACGGTCACACACACACACACACACATACACACTTAAGTACACAGTCCCCTGAGGCTCATCAACTGACCCTCTAAACCTATTCCTGTCCACAATCTGTGTGTGTGTGTGTGTGTGTGTGTGTGTGTACACTGTAAAATATGTTTTATGTACTGTTGTTTATGACGACACAGATGTTTGTGTGTAACGTGGGTCTGTCAGAGGAGGCTGGAAATAGACTTAGTGGTAATAAGAGGTTGAAGGGACTGATCAGAGCGATGGAAAAAATAACACACACACACACACATACACACTCATGCACACGCATGCATGCGCAAACATGCATACACACAAGTACAGTACACACTCTCTGAGTCTCTGTGGGGTGAGAAATCTTTCGTGGTCTGACTGCAGCAAATGGAGGAGCTCTGTCAACACGGCTGTTTATACGGAGCTGAGTCCCCTGCAGCATGCACACACACACACTGAAATACACGCACACATGCACACACACACACACACACACACACACAAATACACGCACACATGCACACACACACACACACACACACACACACACACACCTCAAAGTCTGAGTCAGAGGCTGATTAAAGAGCAATATGTCACGCATTCACGCTGAGACCTATTGTGACCTTGACCTCTTGTGTGTATTTGTGTGTGGATTGTTCAAACACACACACACACACATACATACTGACACACACACACACACACAGACCAACACACACAGACAGCTTTAATACTTAAATCATAAACAGCTACCCCAGAACTCTTAGCGCAGAGCTGACAGGTGAGTGTTGAGTGGCAGAGAGTGAGAATGTGTGTGTGTGAGTGTGTGTGCGGGTGTGCATGTGTGTATTCCTCAGGGACCAGAAGTACTTAATGTATCTTAAAAGTTTCAGAGTGTGTGTTTAAGGCTGTGTTTACCGAGCAGGCTGCAGATGGATAGACAGACACTGACATGTTAATGGCCTCCTGTGTGTGTGTGTGTGTGTGTGTGTGCGTACCAGCTGCGGTGTGTCCTGCAGCAGTGGCAGCAGCGTGGCCTCCAGGATGGCCGTCTGGTCGGGGGTCAGGCCCTGCCACAGCGACAGCAGCAGCACCAGCAGGTGTGTGGCGCTCCGTAGGCGGACAAACGCCTCCTCCAGCAGCGCCCGGTTCTCCTCCGCAGCCTCCGCCAGCGACATCACCTGGAGGAGGGAGGAGTCAGTTAAAGTATCACGTTATCATCACAAGTACAGTACACACTCTCCAGAATAAAACTGCTAAAACGTACTTGCTTGTTCTTAAAAGAAGGTTTACAGCACAAGGATGCTAAGAAGATGCTAATGCATGGTGTTTCTGAAGCCCATGACCTTGAAAAATCTCCATTTCGCAGAGGAAACGATGACAGCTGTTGTATACTCTCGTACGTGCCAAGAGTTTAGAAACTTGAAGATGTTATATTCCAAGTCCACGCGTTGGGTTGACCATCTGTCGCATCCTTGAGAATGTGAGAATTCTAAGAAACGCTGCACGTGTTCCCTCAATTCACAATAACAAGGCATTTATCACTGGAAAAATACATTTGGGTATTAAAAATATAATATCTAAGATATCATGAATCATCTCTGTTTCTCTGAGGGTGTGGGTCGTTTGATTGAGAGAAGTTTCTCTGCAACACACCCATTTTTCCCAGAAGGCCGAGAGTCGACTGCACAACCTGTGTAAACAGTTTTATGAGCATCAGGTCCACAGCTCCTTCATTACCTCCACAGTCTAATCTGTCACGTGGCTGATTTACTCTCATTTACATTAGCTTAATTCACCCCGAACAACTTCATCAAAGCGTGTTGTTTTTAAAGCATGTGTGGTCACCAGAGAGCAAAAAAATCCAACACTGTATTCACCGCTGTTACATTAAGACCTCACAACGTTATTTTTGCCTTTACACTTTGTGAGTTGAAGCCAGAAGTGTGGGGAGAGTACTTTTGGCGGATTACCAGCGAGAATGAAAGGTCCAACAAAACACAACATAGAGCCAGAAACAAAAGATATATCGTTGTACGTGGACGTACGTTGCACGCGTAGTTTCAGTCAAACTTGGATTTATGGCACTTACAATGGATTCCAATCAGCAGCGACAGCACGTGTCTCATGATGGATGGATACATCCACGGCAGGAAGACAACTGCAGCATAACTCACTTCTCAACTGTTGACCTGTGTGCTCAGTGTGCTCTAAATAATCATTGATTGGTTAATAAATCAGCAAATATATGACTTTGAGTAGAGTTCTGGAGCTATTTAGCTCTGCCGTGGCGAACTGTGTTTGCAACAAACTCAAGAAGACGTCAGAGAAATACGTGATTTAAGGAGGATTAGTGAGAATCAAGAAGTTTCTAAGGACATTTTGACAGTTCATGTTCGCTGCGAGTTTATTGGAATCCATCCAACCATGACTAGAACTGCTGGAGGAGCTAGCCAGCAACCTTTCAAGACTACAACTTAGATAATTTATAAATAATTTTAGAAGGTAGAAGTAGCAGAAGGTTTATTTTATTGATCCTTTGGTGGGGAAATTCTTGTTTACATTGAACTGGCACCTCTCCAACTACCAGTCAACATTCCATACAGTCTATGCTGGACTCGAACCGGCCACCCTCCGGTTCTATGGACTGAGGGACTGCCGTCGCCAGTGAAGCAGCAGATTACAACCAACTGAATACCCCTTGCCTCATCCGGCCCTTCCAAGCATGAAGGAGAAACTACAGTGGCTGTGAAAGTCGCGAAAAACAGGTGAAAGACTCCTTTCTACCACGTTTCTACTGTAGAAACACGGTGGTTCAACATGGCAGACTTCGTGGAAGAGGACTGGCCATGTAGATATGAAAGGCTCATTTTAAAGGTTGGCCTTCACGTAGAGACGACAGCGTTTTCATGCTCCTATCACGTGTTTTTCCAAAAAAAAAAAGTTCAGAAACATGGACGAGCAAACAGAAACTCAATACTGGCTTTGAAAATGAAAACGAGGTCAAGCCACACAAGTGGAGCTTAAGTTCTTCTACGTTTTACTTAAGTACACAGCTCAGGACTGTTGAACACAGAGCGAGTGAATGTATGAACGAGGTGTGGCGGGACCAGGTGAACTCTGACCTCCAGCCAGGGGAGGGGGGGTCTATCCTTCCATCCATTACAACAACAGTGTGGAGTGGAGATGAGTGGAGCGGTGCGAACGAGTGATGACAGAGCAAGACGAATGGTGACGAGGACAACAAGAAAGGACAAGCCGGACGAAGAGAAACGGGAGATGAGGTGAGTAGGAGGAGGAGATATGAACGGACGGAGAGCAAAAAGAAGAGGTGAAAGCAGATCTGGGACTAATGGACGAGTGTGTGTTCAGATAAATGAGTGATCTGCAGGCCTGAGCGCCAACGTACGCCAGCAGTTTGTTTGACAAATGGATTCAGCGCTCGCCATTTGATACTGCGAAAACAGAGATGGAAGACTCTAAAGTGGAGAGTGTGTGTGTGTGTGTGTGTGTGTGTGTGTGAGTGTGTGTGTGCATGTGTGTGTGTGTCAGAGTTAAGCAGCAATTGCCAAAGTAAGCCGTTTTGATTTGTGTAACACTAAACTACAAACATATAGGTACATGAGAACGAGTGCCTCCTCTAAGACTTGCACGCAAAGATGTAAACAGTCAGTGCAAAAAACCCCGATTCACCTCCCCGTGTCTCCGTGGTAACCCCCAAAAGTCCCCAACTCTCAGTCATGGCTGAGGTCATGTATGGGTGCCGTGTCACTCACACCTTGCAAGTAAACCACCCCACATACACACACTTATCAATCAATGAACACCTAATCCTTACAAATACAGGCATTTTTGACATTTGACTCGTACTTGTGATGACCTTCATGGACTTTAACCTCTTTCATAACCCTAACCTCAAAATAATTCTAATCGTGTGCCTAAAATCGAGTCTTAATCATTCATTTTTACAGACTGAGCTGCAGGAAAGTGTTGGAAGTTGGCACTGAATGCTCATCAGATCAGCCATGAAATGATCGGCTTGATCACCTCAAGTTTCAAATGAGAAATCAGGAAACTTTTCTAACATTACACTTCTTTAACTGAGTTACTGTAAAATTTTAATTCCTGTCAGTAAAGAAAATACGAACATTGTACCCAAAACATGGTTTATGTCAGTTAAAGTGCAGTCTTCATTTGATGAACAAAGTTTTGGACTTCATATGATTGGATTCATTGACTAAAGAAACATAAATAATCAGACTTCAACGGTAGCGAGTTATCACTTCTCTTCCGTCTCCTTCATTTACCATGCCAGTAAATGGGAATGAATTATATTTTAGTGCTTATGGCTTCTCTAAAACTGAATTATGGAGAATAACCGACCCAGCGATGTGTAGCATGTTCATATTGACAAAAGTTTAAACATGTATATTTGTATGTGTGAAGCAGCGTTGACTAGTTCAAGCAGGCAACCTGGTTCTAAATATCCAAAGAACTTTTATAAAAAAGACCCGGTGTCTACAAGTTTATTTGTCACACACCCGGCCAGTATAAGAGACTCAGCTTTTAGTTGAAGTTTTACAGTGCAAGTTCTTTATTTGAACATAGAGGCACTGAGAATTTTAACATGTTTGTAAATTAGAAGAAAAAGAAACAAGAACCAATTATATTCCCCCAAAACGCATCATTTCAGCATCATCATGGCAATTTTTCCAAACAATAACCAGCTCTATTCCCAAAATGTGTCTTTCAAGGTGTAAAACTGGTCCTCACAAAGATAGAAATACTCCTAGAAACAAGCACAGAAAACCCAAAACTCCTACTACATGAATTCTTGATATCCTCACGCACAGATTCTACCATGCAACACACACATACCAACTTCCTCCACCTCAAGACGCACATGCACACACACACACACGCACACACACACACACACACACACACGCACACACACACGCACACACAACCCCAACCGCCCTCCCTCCAGGGGCTCTAAAAGTGTGTGCGTGTGTGTGTGTGTGTGTGTGTGTATTGATAAAAGGCTCTAGGTCCAGTGAAGGGCTCCATTGTTGGCAGCAGCTCGGCTCCACACACACTCTGATTGATGCCAGCTGAGAGAACACAAAGACACATTTAGCCCGGACACACACACACACACACACACACACACACACATACACACACACACACACTAGTGACATAAGAACATGCACATATATGAACCCAAGTTTGCACATGGACTGACACACACACACACACACACACTCATATACAATGTATGCAAACACACATGACGCTTTGAACACACAAAGACAAAGCTGGAAATCAATTCATGTGCACACACACACACACACACGCACACACACAGTAGCTGTATGTCAGCAGCTGAACTGCTGGTGACCTTAGACAACCTGCAGTAGACGCCGCTGGGGTCGCGACACCCTGACGTGTCCACAATAAAGTCGGGACTCTATTCAGCATACATAAAGAGAGATTCAGCTGTATCTTACACACTTAAAGCAAGTTCACATCTCAGTAACACGGCGTCACGTCAAGTAATCAGGCTGTCAGCGTTTTGGGTTTTTAATTTCAACTTCCTTTAATCTTCAAAAATATTCTCATATGAATGAAATGTGATGAAATAATGAGGAAGAAAATATTCCCTCTCTTTCTTCCCATCCATTCATCCATTTTATATTACTCCTGGAGTTAGAAATCACACACAGACACACACACATACACACACAAGCAAACAAACATTCATGTTTGTATATTCACGCACAAATGCACTAAGATATGCACACATGTCCCAAAGCCACAAGAAACGTACTGAGAAACACAAACAAAAATCACGGCTTTATCTAAGGAGATGCATGATTGAGAGAACACACACACACACACACGCACGCACACACACACACACACACACACACACACACACACGCACGCACACACACACACACACACGCACACACACACACACACACACACACACACACACGCACACACGCACACACACACACACACACACGCACACAGTGTGGCTGCGCTCTAACTGAAGTAATTTTAGCTGATGGACTGCATGAGGTTTGGTGGTTATAACAAGAAAGTTGAAGAAGGACCAATCAGAAGGCAGAAAAAGCTTAAAGAATACTTAAAGGAGGAACAAAGGGGAGAGTTTGTCGCTGCATGTTCACATTAAATCTTGAAACACTGCAAAAACATTTCATCAAACAGCATCAAAGAAACAATGAATAAAACAGTTGCAGTTGCTACCCAGGACGTTAACTTATGACATCTTGACGCAGTGATTGGTGTCGGTCTTCTAATCTAACATTCGCTACAGAAAATGTTTTAAAAGAATCGTGACGCCACCTTAGTTATGACTTTTGTCAACACAATGAGGAAACATTTTGAATAATACAACATCTGATATGATATGCATCTGATAAACATCTCTATAATATGTTATTATTGTCACTATGGTTATCTACAAAGACCTCAAACATTTAACCAAAACCGCGATTCTACATGGAAGATGCAGGAGACGACTCCTCTCCTCACACTTTGCTTAAAATAATTGCTACAGTTGTGACAGTATTATGAACCACTGTGCAGTGTTTAGAGTGTTTAGAGTCCTTTAAACTTTTACATATGTCACTCGATCCACCTCTAATAGATTATATTTCATTTCTCACCTGTACTTGTAGCAACACGCCCACACTACACAGCACTATTTAGGTGTAGCCAAGGGTGGAGGGTGGAGCCCATTATGTAAAAACACCACCATCCTACAAGCCAACCAACTAAGACAGTATCTACTACCTCTGTATGTCAATAATCACAGCATTTGTTTTAGGCTCGGACCTCCGTCCTGTGATATCTCCTGTGATGCTTTCATTCTCATTTTTTAGCCAACTCCCGGTAAGACTGACAATTAGAATTACGTGGCTTCAGGAGATCAGAGATACACAAAATAACATTTTTACAGTGACATTTTTGCTGTAATCATTTCCACTTATTGTCAGTACATGTGTATATGTGCAGATATGTAAATGACACCCTCTTCGCCCCCTCCCCTCCTCTCAAATCCTTCCTCTTGAAGCCAAAACAGTGTCAGTTCAGTGGCACTGTAGAAATAAATAAATACTGTTTATTTTTCAGTGCCAGCGTTTCAATGCCAGGGTTTCCTTTTCTCATTTCAGCTTTTGTTTTGAATGCCAACATTTAATGTCACCGCTCTAACCCAACAGGAACACCAGTGCTGGACACACATAGCGGAGGTCAGCACATTTTGAGCCAAATTTCAAATTTGTAAAACTTTAGCCACAAAATCTGGTGCCACTACAGCTGCACAAGAGAACACAGTTGCTCTCGCCACTGAAAATAATGGCCTTGCTCTGTAAAATGTCACAGTAGTACAGTATTACCGGGCAATTTGTGCAATTGGACGATTACATATCGGCCTTTGCTGGTTTGGTTTTTTTGGGTCGATTTCTGTCATTTCTTTTTTTTTGTTGCTAATTTAATGGTCGGCCTCCAAAAAAACTGAATGTGAACTGCTGCATGGCGACAGACTCGTTCATCAGCGCAGTACAAAAACACCGAACCGAGAACAAGTGAGAGGGAAAAACAGCGACAGAGCCAGAATATTTTCACGTCTAACTCGATGGATTAAAGGTTTGTTTCGATCAAACCAGCGGGGTTATTGTTGAATGAAGTGTGTTTTACGATGAGTTAACAAGGCAATTAAGCTACTCTTATTTGTATTTTTCTGTTTAATGAGGAAAATGTGTGTAAGAATATTTCCTTTCTTGACATCTTGTGAGTTTATTTTGTCTGTGTGTTGGGATGTAGCGGACTCACCGCTTGCACACATCCCCCAGCTGAAAATCTGTGGGACGACGGTGGCCGGTTGGAAAATTTTAAACCCATCGCCAAACCATATTTTGTAACAGTGACTGCAGCGACCGCCAAAGCACTCGTGCATGACTTATTGAAAGTGTGAAAACAGCTGAGATATCAGCGGAGACGTCAGCGACAGACGGATGGCGTGCGGACAAAAGCATGAATGAGCTCCTGTCAAGTGAAAGTTAGCAAAAGTCAACATGGCTGCGAGTGGAAGAATGAATCAAAACGATCCGGTGCCAGAATTTTATCCACGGATAAAATGACACAGGCGAAAAACAAAGCTCAGAGTGTTTGTGTGTGTGTGAGTGTGTGCTCCACAGAGCCGACAGATTAGATGTTTCCTGCTCAGTTAGCCACAGCAAGCAGCATGGATGAACTCCAAGCCACACACACACACACACACACACACACACATAAAAACACGTGTGTACGCACACATCATACAAATATACAGACAAACACACGCCATTCACACACACACACTACACACAGTGTTGTACTATCTGTCAGTGGAAAACGACAGCAGCCTGTTTGGCAGAAAGCGACGTGGCAGAACACATCCGTCGCTCCCTGGAGGACGACGAGACGAGCGAAGGAGGAAGGGAGAGAGACTGAATGAAAGAGAGGAAAAAAGAAAGAAAGCAGAGAGACGTGTTTACAGGAGAGGAAAATGAAGTGATTATGAGGAAGTGAGAGAGATGAGAGAGTGACAGTGAGGTACTAGGAGGGAGAGAGAGGAGAGAGGAGGAGGGAGAAGGAATAAGAGAAGTGAAAGAAGCAAAGAAAACAGTAGAAGGTTCATGTTTGGGTCAAATGAATGTGTTATAGATGGCCCTGTGTGTGTGTGTGTGTGTGTGTGTTTCCATGTCTTAATTAAAGAGCCAATTAGGATCTCAGTTTAACGACGGCTGGAATCACAGAACCCATTTCCTTGCGTGGAATGACTAATACACACACACATGGATACAGTTACATACACAGGCACAAACACACACTCTGGAAGTCTTACATCACTCACTAAAACACACAAATGCTTATACACACACACACACACACACACAATAATAAATGTGCTTTCAGTAACACAGGAAGACATTTCCTCAGTAATGGGAGCGCTGTAACAGATTCACTGTTTGGTAACACACACACACACACACACACGGATGGATGCATGCGTGCAAAGACACTCGAGTGTCGAGGTCCAAATCTCTAAATACATGTCTGGTTTAAGTTCCTTTCTGCTGTTGTACAGCCCGACGTCTGCTGCCAAACACCTGCACACAAACACACACACACACACACGCACACACACACACACACACACACACACGTACACACACACAAACACATGTACATACATACACACACACACACGCACACACCAAAACACTGCAGTGGGCGTGTGAAGGGTTTCAGGGAGTTAACCTAAACATTACAAATTGTCAGATACTAGCTTACACTATCCGACTACACAAACACACAGACATACCGAACATTTGAGGTGCACATTTCATCGCTGAAAACATGTTTGAACGCTGAGATGAAAAGGAGCAATCAGTCAACAAGAATCTTGATGCTGTGTATTATCAATGTGCGGTCACCTCTTGACTTTTAGCCTTCATTGTTGATGATTGTTAATGATGATTTGCAGTCACAAACTGCAACTGAACCAGTAGATAAAGTCTGAAATCTGTCAGTTTGAAGTTGAGTCGAAGTTGTTTCTTCATATTTCAGAGGAAATACTCATGACACTGCACAATACTAAGAAAAAAAACAACATTCTTATGATTAAGCTGTTCTGTGACTGAAAATCTACGTGTTTGTCCTGACGGTGGCACAAGAGGAAAGGTCGCTGGGTTAAAGTCTAAACTGTTTATACTCAAGGGAGCTTAAATGTGCTCTGCAAATTTCATGGCAATCAGCCTGTAATGTGAAAGGCCAGCCAGAGGAACATTCGGACTTTGTGTACTCTCTCGTGTGGACTTTGGAAATCTTGGTCAGTTATAAGATAGACTTCATCCAGAAACATCAGGCTTCATGCTCTCGGGTCCACGAGTGATCACATCCAAAGCAAATTCAGTGAAAACCTGTCCATCAGGGTGAATATTCATCTGACGAAATGAACAGTGACCTGAAATATCGATGTCAGATTTAATGACCGATACTTGTCAAAATATCTTGCTTTGGAACAAAGTGATGGACAGACATGTGGATGCAAAGTTTCCTGCAGTATAGCGGGGGCAAGCTGCCACACCTGAAATAAAGACTGCAATCAATACACTGATCGCAAGATGAGATACGGCAGGAATGATAACCTGTGGCGTCACCATTGTTACGCCACACTGCTCGAGAGCAAAAGACACTTCTTAAAAGCAGAGATGTCTTCAGCAGGAGCTGAAAGTCAGGCTAACGGAGAGAAAGGGCGCCTACAAGCCTGATTTCACTGGCAGCAATCCACTGAACTTCATGCCAACGAGACAAACTGAAGAGAATTGAAAAAAAGAAAGAGACAAAGAGGTTGATGGCACTTTGGGACGTAAACATGCGGAGACGGTGGAGACAGAGCAATCTGGCGGACGAGTATTGGAGCGATCAGCATCTCTTTTCCCAATGTCTGATAGACAGATAGGCCGACAGACAGACAGTAACCACTATTGTCCGTGGTCAAAACAAGCACACACACACACAATGCTGATAACGCTGTCTGTCTACACTCCCACTGATAAGACGGTAGGAGGAGGAGAGGGGGCGAGAGGGGAGCAGACGGAACAGAGTGAGAGATGAAATGAAGGAGAGACAGCAGGTAGAGAAGGAAGCTGGAGGTGGAAATAGGGACGAACAATAAGATGGAGACAGAAAAAAGAGGTTGTTTATTCAAGTTTTTGTGGAGTTTTGAGAGAGAGGAGAGGTGGAGGATTACGTGATAGGATCTGGCAACCCAACCTGATCCAACCTTTGATGGTTTATCATCTGCTGTGGAAAGCTCTGGAACGCACCAACCTGCTGATAACCACGACCTACTCCACCCTCCTCTCGCTTTCCCATCCTCTGCTTCCCCCCCCTTCTTCATATCTACACTCCGTACTGTTTGGAAAGTTTGGAAATCATCAGAAATTGTGGCACGACTTTGTATAACTAACATATTCGAACTGCGTCATCTCAAAACAATTATTGGCCAGTGTGTCATAGCTTGATCATAGGCAGAAGAAAAACTGCATCCTGACACTGTGTTGGACACAAATCTTATTTTTCCATCTCTGGTTCCATTTTGAGCGTTCGATACAGTCGTCCAGAAAACAGCTCACCTCGTGTGGACAGCTAAATGTCTCCTCGAGAGACAGTTTTTCTAGTTTTTAAAGCATTCAGCAATCAAGAGAGACATCTGCTGGATGTCACTTGTCTGAAAATGATAGGGAGGTTTTTATACAGAAGGTTATGTTATGTTACGTTACGTTATATTCCAAACAAAGACTCAGGTGCATAATGCTATTCTACAAATAAAAGCTTTTTATGAAGTCGTCCATTGATTTTTTCACCTGCGATTCTCTTTTCACCACAGAAGGTGAGCTGTGTGAGGAGAAACAAACAAAACCAGATGATACCAAATGATATCAGCACCAGCCAGGTGTGTCTCCAGGTGTATCGACATGTTTGCGTCCTCTAACGTTGTACCAGATAACAAGCTTTTCTCTCTCCATCTGCAAAATGCTGTCACCTGGTGAAGCCAGTGAAAAAAGAGAGGCAGTTCAAACCTTCCTGATGAAACAGATCCACAGTGACACTCCTCTCTTCAGTACAACACATTACAGGAAGCCACAGCTGAGGTAAAGCTGAGCTTTTCTTAATGCAGCGTTTTCTGGGAGAGGTTGGAAACCACAGATCGAAGAAGAATGAGGCAGGTTGAGGGAAAAGTGGGTAGACCAAAAAACACCTCATCGAAATTCACTGATAATCCCTGTCGGGAATAGCTATTGAATTCCGTGACACTCAAGTGGTTCTTTGACCAGCGATGATGGATGTTGGAGATCCAGAAATTGATGCTTGTTCTACCGTTTCGCTCACTGCAAGGTGATCCAGACGAGTGTGAGTGTGAGCTAAATGCCTTAAATACAAGAAGTGAGAAGGTGTCTGGGGTTTCTTTGGTAAGAAAAATAAAGTCAGAGTCTCCTTTTTTAACCTCCTCTCCAATCAACGCTGTCAGAGATGCTATAACAGGCCGTTGCTCAGCGGTGCGGACGGCTGCTAAAACACGGCGGCGTGATTTATGAGGTTGTCCCGCTCCGTCAAAGAGCCGGCTGAACTCTCGTGTTTTCTCTGGGACGGCGAGGCTGAGAGGAGGAGGAGGCCTTCTGCTTTTCTTTGACACGCGTGTTCACACGGTCACGAACAAAGAGCTTTATTCTCCGCTGATAGGTCGTGTGTGTGTGAGAGACCCGCCCTGACTCCATCGCTCTCCAGACTCCCCTCCCTCCCTCCCTCCGTGATGAATATGTCTCTTTTTTTTCTCTAGTTGTCACTCTGAAATATGGGCAGATGAAAACACACATACACACCAGTGGATGTAACCTCACTGCACACCGGTACACAACACACATGCAGATATAACCATTCACACAGAGCCTCAAATCAACAAACAAAGCATCCAATGAGGAGCAAGAAAACTTTCACCTCCACAACCGGTTACTTAAAGTAAGCTGCAGGTAACTTGTGTTCTTTTATTTTGTTGTCTGTTGTCCTCTAAGTTGTGATCTCTTTTTTTGGTCAGAACAGACAAGTTGTCACATTTTTCTTGGACCTCTTCATCTAACGTCTGAATTTTTGTTGTTTTCTGTTCACCAGTATTTAAACAGTAAAAATGTACTGCTGTAAATGATCTTTCAATGCAGATTGAAGATCCTTAACTAACTTTTAAGGGATTCTGTGCAACTCCCTTAAATAAGTCCCTCAGCTTAGGTGATATTAAGCATTAAGTGTGATACCTTAAGGTGTTCTGCACCAAGTTTTTAACATGTTCAACCTCTAATAAAGCCAGAACCAGAACTTTAGTTTAAGTCCTAGAGGAGAGTCCTCCAGTTTATTGACACCGGATATGTCTGGCTGAATTTTGGAAACAAGACATCTCAAACACATATTTCCAATTAATAGGAGTCTTGGGTTTGAATATTCAGTGTAAACATTGTATAGCTTCAATTAAGAGCTGGGACAAGGTGATAAATAATAAATATGACCCTGTCAGTCAGTCAGTGTAGACCTGTAAGAGGAAGTACAAGAGTAAAACTAGATTTTAAGAAGTTTTTGAGTGTTGGTCAGAAAAAAAAACTTGAATCTAAAAGACTTAACTTTGGGCATTTGTATTATTTTTTATCTCATGCTCTATAAATAAATAAATATTGGCTAAAGTCCAACACACATGCACACAAATCCTCCCCAATACGCAAACAAAAATCCTCAGTCACATACTTCCATTGCATACATGCAAATACACATAAACTTCCATGTGCACGCATTAGCACACACACCTAAAAACAGAGACAAAAAAATCTTTAAAAAAAAATCTTTTACAAACCTCCACACAACCTCTTTATTTCTCTTAAACTCACACACACACATGCATTGAGGTAGGTGCTGCAGTGTGCTGGGTGGTCCTGACGGCCCGGAGGCCCCAGACAGAGCAGGGGACTAAATTACAGAGCGTGACCCACCACAGTGACACCCAACCTGGGGATTAACACCCAGGCTGGGTCCCAGGCCACCAGTAGCCCCGGGCTGTGGAGAGCTGACCTCAACAGGTTCAGAAGTGACCTCACACGCGCACACACACACACACACACACACACACTCGCTGGTGGAGTTCAGGCCCACCCAGGACTGGAATAATGAGGGGGTTTGGTCGGTCCAGCTGGATGGAGGAGAGAGGGGGTTCTGGGTGGAGGCTGGACTGGAGAATTTGGCCCTGATCAGACAGAGTATCTCGCGTCCAGAAATATCCAGATTGTGTCTACGGATACGTTTGAGACAGATCGCAGTTCACACCTGGCAGCATGTTTGTCTCTCCTGGGTCACAGGATGAACACTTGTCACTGAATCTTTCTTTCCAGCTGAAACTTTTATTATGAATAAACATATCTAATAATTCATGAACTGGTCCCATCATGCCTTTAGAAAACTCAGGTAACAGTAGAAACAGCCAAGAAAAGTGGGATCAGTCATCTGGGATCAAAAATATTGATGTTTTATGTCACTGAATGAAACATTTTCTGTGATAAACTACACTAGAACATCTGGATGTGACATCACATCATCTGCATGCGGAGGTCAGACCAGGTGAAAGGAAATTTGGAGGTAGAGACGCAGGATATAGGTCTCTGAAACGCACACACACATGCACACACACACACCTCATAAAGAGGGCTGATACAGCTGTTTGGAAGTGTGGTCAGGGTCAAAGTTCAAACAGATACATTGACACACTCACGCCCTTAAGCAAGGCACTTAAATCAATTCAGGCTGAAGCGCGCGCGCACACACACACACACACACACACACACACACCTGATCAGTCCTGACACAAACACACTCAGACAACCTCCCAAAGAGACTTTGCGTGCACACACGACACACACTGTTAGCGAGAGTGTATTAATAGCATGTGATGTGACTTAACCCAAGGGCCCGTTTTACCAGAACAGCTGCGAGTGTGGAGTGAGTGTGTGTGTGTGTGTGTGTGTGTGTGTGTGTGTGTTTGGTTTCCTCAAAAGCCAAAATATATATGAACTCTGTTGGCCCGACGAAGAGTTCAATGGTGCAAGAAAACAGACTGACACGCCTGCCACACACACATTTTCTCAGCTGCTTGAGTGAAAACTCACCGTACTGTATACTCTGCACGACAATAAACTGGAATCTGAGTTAATAAAATATATTAAAACACCAACGGATGCAGAGCTTTGCAGAAAAATGAGACATTCATGTCGCTGCAGACATGAATGGGAGAAGCTGCTCAGAAGCAGACTGCAAGTCATGATGCATGCTGTTAATTAAAATTAAACTGCTGTGTTCAAGTCCTTCCAACATATATTCAAGTTGTGTGGTTATCTGTTGGCTCTCGAGCAGCAACTACCGATTATTTTCATCATTGACTCATCTGCTGAAGATTTCTTGTTGAATCAATTCGTTTTCATGTCAAAAAAATCAGTGAAAGTCAAAAATGCCAAATCTAAATTTCCTGAAGCCTGAAGTGAAAAAAAAAAAAAAACACACCCCAAAACCTGAAGATATTTATCTAAAGTGGAAACAGACAAGTTTTCAACTTTCTCCCCAGAACTCTTCCAAGTGGAATTACTGTTTGCGGTGGTCACAAAGACCGGATCAGTTTCTGTTGAGAAGAAGAAGAAGAAGAAGCACTGTTCACTGATGAGGTTAAAGTTAGAAGAAAATATAATAGAAAAAGTGTTTGTTCATTCATTTAGTTTATATATGACTATCAAAAATATTTCACATATTTATTTCAAGACTTTGTACAGATTCTGTCTTTATGACATCAAAGTCCCAGTGCATTGTAGGAAAACACCAGTTACCCAGACATTTGCAAGGCTGTAATCATCTGCAATTTCAAAATTAATGAGCAATAAAGTTCGACTATCAGCTGTTATTTTTCCTCACAGAAGTCTGGACTCAAACACTTTATGTCCAATTAGAATTATTCATGCTGGAATTAGAAAACAAACACGAAGAAACGACATGACACGACTCAACAAAGGACTTTAGCACTTGATGAGTTTTAGGTCGGATTCATTTCCGCACACAGAAACACACACGGTGAACATAACTCCTGTCCTGTGTGTGTGTGTGTGTGTGTGTGTGTGTGTGTGTGTGTGTGTGTGTGTGTGCGTGTGTGTGTGTGATCACCAAAATATCTGCAAGTTATTTTCAGACATTTCTCTTCATATGTGCTGTATGTTCCCAATGTGTATGTGGTCTGTGGTGTGGTGTGTGAGCATGCGTGTGTGTGCGTGTGTGTGCGTGTGTGTGTGTGTGTGTGTGTGTGTGAGCATGTGTGTGTGTGTGTGGGGGGGGACGGTGTTTAGTCTGAAGCCATATTTAGTCTCTCTGGTCCTAAGAGGAGGCCTATAATCACACAGAACCTTTCTCTCTACTCATTACACACACACACACACACACACACACACACACACACACACACACACATATACAGTGGCCTGTCATTAACAGTTCACACTAACCTCCCAGGCTGCACACGTGCACACGCGTATAGTGCACAAAGACACACGCGGCAGGTTGTTTGCATGAACACACACGTGTTGGATGCACATTTGTAAAGATGAGCATATGAGCCGTGTGGAAGAAAAGCACATGTGCACACACACAAAAAACACACACACACGCTCATGCAGAGCCAGATGTGAGTCCAGCTGTGTGTGTGTCCAGCAGGCGTTGTGCTCCGGGGATAAGATTTATTCTGGCTGTCCTGACTGTGTTGGATATTATTTAAATTCAATGTGACACACAACAAGAACCTCAGAGACGTTTCCCTGATCAGGACTGAAAGCTGAAATGACGGGTTCATCCCAAAACTTTCACTGTCCCTGCAGACAGAGGAGCCGGTCTGGAGAACTGACTGTCACTTTAACTGCATGAAATATAAGATCTGTACAGATTCATAGTCATTCAATTATACTTTAACAAATTAATAAATCTTTAGCTGCTCTGGCGAGAGGCGACAGTGCCAACCACTGCACCACTGTGCCGCCCTACGGTAAAACAATGGTGGAGGAAATTAGTCTGATAATGAGTAAGGTCAAGAATTAAATTCATGCTGTCTGCTAACAGATGCTTGAAAAATCACCCAAGAAGCCCAATATAATAATAATTTTACAATAAAACAACACATTTAAAACAAAAAAGAGAATGAAAATTAACTAAAAGCCATGAAAACTAAACAAAAAGTAACTTTAATGAAGTAAATGTCATAAAACAGTAATGAAATCAACAAAAAGCTGTTTTAAAAGTGATTTCAAAGACAAGCAAGGTCATTCCACAGCCTCAAACCTCTAACTGCATCACCATCGTGTATAAATCTGGACCTAGGAACAACCTCGAATGACGCATCCGAAGATCTCAGGGAGCGAGAAGGGCCAAAGGCACTAAAAGATCTGCTAAATAACTCCAGGCCTCTCAGGGCTTTGCAAGTAATCAATAAAACCTCATGATCAATTCTAAAAGCTGCGGGAAGCCTTTTGTAAAGGGAAGCCAGGATCGGTGTGATGTGATCATGTTTCTCTGCCTGAGTCAAATCCTGGCAGCGGCAGTTTGGGATGAGCTGGAGCTGGACATTTTCCTGATGCCAGAGAGAGAGGAATCACAGTAATGTAACCGACTAGTTATGAAGGACTTTGTTTATCCAACTGATACATGCCGAAACAATCAAAATTATTTATGAAGCTGCTAAGTTGATTTATAATGAACAGAGAGAGAAAAGTTCTCAGGCCCTTCTTGTAATAAACTAAGATAAAATAATGTCAGATGACACGAGAAACATGATTTAGTTGTTTAGTTTAGTTTACGTTAATTAAAAATAATAGAGGCTGATTAAAATAAATAAATTAAATGCAGTATCTGGATGCCACTAATATCAACAACATGTCTGTGGTGTTACGCGGCTGTCACATCATAAATAACGCGGCATATCTTTCACACGCGGAGCCGCGGTTGCGGTGAAGTGATACAAACGGTGAGCGAATGAGAAGAATCTGCCGCGTGGACCGAGTGCGATATAAGGGAAACATTGCGTTTGGCTTCAAGTGTTGACACGCTCGGCTCGGGATGAGCGGCCGAACCGTCAAATCTTAAACAAAGCCACGTTTCCATGATGACATCGTGTGACTTATTCGTTCATCGTAACTTCTGCTGCGTCCATGACAACGTGCTGCTGGCTCTGCTCCCAGCTCCATACAGACAGACGAACACACCCTGAAGCCGCTGTGAGGGCTTTTGTCTGCAGCTCTTTGTCTTCAACGAGCTTTGTTAGAACATAAAATGTAATTTCATGTCGCCATCCAAACATATGTTATACAACTCAGACTCTGTAGGTTCAGATCTCAGACTTCTACCTCCAACAGAGATACAACAGGATATCCCTACATGGTTGTAATCTGGTTTCTTGTTGAGGCAGTGAAGTTTACTCGAAATCTCCCCAGAAAAGTGTCAGTTACAGCCTAAAAATTATGTCGAATTAAATGTAATTTTCCAAAGCTGGTTAGCGTGCCACAGCAGAAATACCAAACACGTGGCTATGCTCTGTTTAAACATGTAGCTGAGTCCATTTTCTACTGCCATAGCTTCGCATGATAAAATACAACTGGATAGAACAGTGAGAAAGCCAGTAAGGTTTGCTGTTTCCTGACTCTGTGTGTGTGTGTGTGTGTGTGTGTGTGTGTGTGTGTGTGTGTGTGTGTGTGTGTGTGTGTGTGTGTAAACTGTGCATTGTCTGTTTGCGGTCAGAGACCAAAACAAGGCAGTCTAATCTTGGCAGACAAAACACAGAAAGATCATGACTACAAATTAGCACCACACACAGAGGCGCACACACACACACACACACACACACACACACACACACACACACTGCAGCTGTAGAACCAGACAAGTGTCTTTTCTCTTTTCCACCTGTTTCTCCTCCAGTTTTCTTTCCCTCCGCTGAGTCTGAGCTTCTTCTCTTTCGTTTTGTTATTTTCCATTGTTCATTTTTGTGTCTGATAGATTGTGATTCGATAAAACGAGGGCGTCGAGTACTTTCAGAACTTTTCCACAAGAAACACGCTGAAGCATAAAATGAAACATGAAGTGATCATAGAGCTTTGTTTTGGTGTGACATATATCGCTCTGCTCACTGACTGACTGAATCTTTCACCTCACTCGTGCTCACATTTAGCATCCTGTCTTTTCATCTGAGATCTTTGCAGCAGTTAACATCAGAACCGTCTATTTCTCTAGATCAAAGCTCTCTGTCTCTTTCAAACCATCAGATACAAGTCAAATTAAACTTCTTCGTCTCTATTTGGCAGTGTAATGAGATCTTTGCAGCAGTTCTAACATCAGAACAGTACCTGGGCTTTGTGTAAGGCTCAGCTGTTGTGGCAGGGAGGAATTAGGATTTGCTACTTCAGAACTTTGATTTATACATTTTGATGGTATTTGTTTTGTATTTGTATTTCTTCTTGATGTTTGATCGTGGTCATTGTAGTGATTTTGCACTTCCTATTGGCAATTTCCTGCAAGATGTTTACATATTGATAACCAATGTGGACAAAAGCTGCCAGAACTGGAATCAGATTTAATTCTCTTGATGAAAAGCCACGTGTCCACACATTCAAGTTTCTATAAATCAGATACAGTTTTCCTTTTTGATTCCCCCTTAAGTCACTTTTTGTTAAAGCCACTGGCCTTCCAACTATTCTAGTTTCTAGTTCTATTGTAATTTAAGTTTTTGTAGACGTTCCTGATCTTTGAGGTTTGCTGCTTGGACAAGACGTCTGCTGCTCCCGCTCGATCTGCCTCTTTGAGTGTGAACCAACTGGAGACGACTCAACAGAGTAGTGAAGAAAATGAACCCGGTTCATCACACTCACATTCACACCTACGGACAAGTCACCGATTTACCTGTTCAGTCTTTGGACTGTGGGAGTCCAAAGCTGGAGTACCTGGTGAGAACCCACACAGACACGGGGAGAACATGCAAACTCCTCAGTCGTTTTTCAAACCAGGAGATCCTTCTTGCTGTGCCAACTGCTGCACCACCGTGCCGCCGTTATTCTGTATCATATATGCACTTTAGGCCAAATTTCCAGATGCTTTAAACTCATCTTATTCCACCCAGTCTGACAGTATCAACAGTTCAAGGACACTATATGATCCCACGTGGTTTGTATCTGTAGAATTACATCAAATGTTAATATCCTATAGTAGCTCTGTTGTGCATCATTCCCTAAAATTCATCCTGACACATTCAGTATCATTGGAAACTTTGCAACCTCAGATTTAAAATAAACTTCGGTGGGTTTGAACCTTGTTCGGCTGAGCAGGAGAAGTTTCTAAAGACCGACGCGCTATTTCGGTGGGTCAAAGAAAATAAACGTGCTGCAGCACTCTCCACTGCTGCTACTTATCACACTGAGTTTCCCACAATGCACTGCTGCTGCAAAGACTCCACGTCTGTCCATTACTTTTTATCTTGAGTAAAGCAAAGCGGCTGAAAAGAAAGAAAACAGTTTTCCTCTGACAGAGCAGGAGGAGAAAGTATTTCTTCCCAGAGTGGTACACACACATAAACACATATTCCCTTACACACCTACACACACACAACCTGTGTGCACACACACAGTGTCCCTACGGGTCCAAACGTTGAACCACACACTTGATGCAGTCCAGACCAAAGAGACCTGAGAAGCCAACACACACACACACACACACACAGACACACACACAGAGCCAGGTCTGAGGTGATGGTTTTGGTTGTGGTCCCAGTGAAAACGACACTAATTTGGAGCTAAGTAGGGCTGGCAAGCTGAGTCAAGATTCCATAAACTGAGAACTGTAGGAGCCGAAAGCTAATCAAAAGCTAACAATGCTAATGTAAAGTAAATGGGGCTAACGCTCATGATACGGTGATGCTAACACACTGACAACATAGCTTGATGCTCGGTCCACCTTTGCTTAGATCGCTAATCCGATCAAACACACTGGTGGCTTTGTAATGTGAATTCCACACACACACACGCACATACACACACTTACTTAAACATACACACACACACATGCACACACAACGCACACTTTCATAATCACAAACACACACACACACTCCTGACAAACACACACTGCTAAAAGCCACACTAAATAAGTTGTACCGACAAACACACCCTTGGCAGCACAGTGTGTGTGTGTGTGTGTGTGTGTGTGTGTGTGTGCGTGTGTGTTGGAGTGTGTGTGTGTGTGTGTGTGTTGCCCCCGCCATGCCTGTTTGCTTTTCTCTCAATGGTCTCCTTTGAAGGACAGAGGAGAGGAAGAGAGAGAGAGAGAGAAGGAGGGAGAGGACGAGGGGGGGGAAAAATGAGGAGAACTCTGGGAATTCACGGCAACAAGATAAATATCCTCGGCTTGGCGTCGCGAGGCCGCCGCACTCTCTTTGCCTGACACACACACACACACATACACAAGCGCTAACACACCTTGATTACAGAGTAAATATGTGTAATCTTATAAATCAGCCATTGTCTTTGAGGTGGAAGCAACAAACACACACACACAACGTGCAGAGACAGACGTGTTGACTTTGGAGAAAGTGAACTGATGGAGGTGATCAGTCATGTACACACACACACACATGCACACACACATATATGTATATATATAATTAAACAGTAGTCAAAGACATTACTTTTTATTTATTAAAATGCCAATAGCTCTCTAATCTCACATCATCAGTCAGAGTATCTGACTTTTTACTCCCTGCATCCACGTACACACAGAAAATATGAAAAACAAGTGTGGCAGGCAGTTTTACAAACCTAATCTTGTCTTGAAATTACATCCCCGTCTACCCAACCACAGGGTTGGATTATGATAGCCGGTTCAATTTTGGATCTGGACGGCGACAAAAAAAAAAAAAAACTCATATCAAACCTTGTATTCCCTCTTGACGCCTTTTTTATTTACTCAAAACAACAAACACAGGAGAGACGAGCAAGCTTCTCTTCGAAATGACAAATATCACTGGATGATCGGCTGATTAACATGAATTCTTCAGTGAAACTTTTTGGCTGTTGTCTGGTTATAATGTGCTCCTCGCTGGCGTCTGGTGCTGAGACAAAGATTGTTTGTGACTGAAAAGAATCATTAGCGTGCATTCAGACAGGATCGGGCACTGCACGGCTGAGGTGGGCCGCTGCTGGGGGGTGTGTCTATATGTGCTGGACGTAACTGCTGTGAAACAACCAGGAAGTAACTTTATTTCACTGATTAACCGACTTTATCGAGGCCGGCGCTCGCTCACTCTCATTCACTGTCTATTTCTCTGTCTCTTTCAAACCATCAGATACAAGTCAAATTAAACTTCTTCGTCTCTATTTGGCAGTGTAAATTGTGAGTCAGACTTAGAAGCTGGATTCATGAAATAAATAAAGCCAGAACACAACAGGTAGAGTATCAGAGTTTAGATAGTCTCAGTTTTAGAGACATTTCAGACTGTGGTTGTGTCTGATCGGCGGCCGCAGCGTGACATCAGGCTGCATTTTTCCAAAAGTTGGATCCAGCTCAACTTCTCCTCTGCAGCACGCTGAACGCAGCCAAAACGGACGACCCCCGCCATCAAATGAATCGAAAAACCTGCAATTTCCCAGCACCGGATCTTCTCTGAATCCTCACTCTGTTACACTACGTCAGTCTCCCAGTTAAACTTTTGTGCATATCGTGTTGATCGATTTGCAAGGATCCGGATTCAATAAGACGCCATCGCACAAACCAATGTGGAGAAAGATGATGGAAAAATTGTCGCAGTGGAAGAGGACTTGCAGGAGATTTACATTTCACCTCTCACTGCCTCTCCTCCGCAAAAAGGCTTCCTCTCAGCGTTTCGGAGAAAAATCTTCATCGAGTCCAGTTGCGTTTGATTTGGCACTTCTGCACGACTTCACAGCCAGCGTGCTGATGAAAACGCATCAGTGGGTGACAAAACAAAAAACCTCAGTACACAACAAAAAGTGAATATTTGACTTTGGGTGCAGTTTGGATACAACCCGACGTTTCACTGCATCGGCTACTTAAAACAGAGACATAAACACACGCACAAACGTTTTCCAGCCTGTGCCCAAAATCCATTAGCTACAGCTCTGAATGCAGATCTGTATATATTGTTCCGCTGTATTATGCTTCGACGGACTGCCAACTTGTCCCATTGTGCATATGGTTTCCATACATGCAGGCTATGTCACGCGCTCCGCACGCAGTTATATTTACAGCTAATTAAATAATGGAATGACACGCACACACAGGGATCATTGTTGAAATGGCATTTCCTTAACGAACAGGAATTTATTCATCAAAATTCAGACGCATGAGGTAAATTCCCTCCCGTCATGTGTGCGCAGTGTGTGTGTGTGTGTGTGTGTGTGTACACACTTGTATGCTAGTGTGTAATCTTATTATTTGGGGTGTATCCTCTACAGACCTGCAGAGTCCTGCAGGATTGAACAGAGAGCTACTAACTGAGCTCACTTTAATGTCCACTCCAGCGTATCCCCTAAACCTCGGCAGCATCCCACTTTATTTGTTCACTTAACTTCATGTTTTCCTGCTGTTTTTCTTCACATTGGTGCTCTCATTCCTTTAGTTTTTAGCCGACTTTAATGCTTCACCTCCATCTGTTCTCTGCACTGCAGTCACCACCTCCAGCGCACACAAATGGACGTTTTTAATCATCACTTCACTGTGGTCTTTTGACTCATAACGTCATCGAAAGCGTGCAAGTTTACAGTCTGTGGTCGACATGGCCGACAGCATGAAACTCCACACATTGTCTTGTGTGTGCTGCGAAGTTGATTTCATTTACTCTACGGCCAAACAAAAGCTTCCCACGACCAAAGCAGAATGCAAACAGCAACCCTGCTGCGGTTTTGTATGTTACAGTCAAAACTCTTGTGCCAGAAGAACGAGGCGGGGAGTTTTGAAACCGCGACACACGGTCAGATCTGACCTTTGACACCGAGCAGAGCGAGCTGGGTTCCAGGTCTCAGCAGTGATATGTCCACTGTGATGGTGGAGCCTCGGATTTCTCAGGTCAGTGTCCACTATCAAAGGAGTATAAAGTCAGTCCTGTTGGCACTGAACTATCAGACTGTTTAATTAAAGCTGGAGGAAAGTCTATAATCTCTGCTTCTCTAATCTCCTCCCAGCATGACAGCTTTCCAACATGGATGATTTATTAAATCTCTGCTTGGTGCCCGGCAACAGGACACAATGAGAAATGATGCGGTAAGCATGGTGGGAAACTTTCTCTTAATATATTCACCGGTCAAAACTCAGTTTGAATATTTTTGGCAGGAAAACTGATAACTGGAACACAGCAGGACTGCACTGATGATGTCTCTTCAGAATGCTCAAGGAATTTTTAATTTATCTTAAAAGGACCAGTGTGTGAGCTTTATGGGTCTCTATTTACAGAATATGGCAGAGATTGAAAATAACATAAATAACTATGTTTTAATTAGTGTATAATCACCTGAAAATAAGACTCGTTATGAATAAACTTAGAATGTGTCTTTTATCTACAGAGAGAGCAGGTCCTCTTCCGCCTTCCACGTCACACATTACGCGGCCATTGTAGCTTCTCCTACACACTTGTAAGGAGAGGGTGAAGTCGAGGGGATGCAATCAGTAACTGTGCGCTGGATGCCACTAAATTCTACACACTGGTCCTTTAAGGTAAGTAAAATTACTTCAACTTTTTTTTCATACTCTACGACAGTTCTTTTACTCTTTTTAAACAGTTCAGGGTTCATTCAGACGCAGGTTTTTCTATTCATTTGAGTGGGTGTCGTCTGTTTGGGCTGCAGTGACCTGTAGCGGAGAAGTTGTGCTGGATCCAGTTCTTGGAAAAACGTATCCCGACAATCAGACTCTAGACCCTCAGAGTGGGCACACCATCCACAGTCAGCCTGATATGTCACTGAAACTGAGGCTATCCAGGCGGATTCATGGACTAAACTCTGAGACTCTGTGTTCTGGCTTTGTTTATTTCATGTACCCAGCTTCTAAATCGTTGTCTG
Source organism: Argyrosomus regius (assembly GCA_946959425.1). Classification (NCBI taxonomy): domain Eukaryota; kingdom Metazoa; phylum Chordata; class Actinopteri; family Sciaenidae; genus Argyrosomus; species Argyrosomus regius. Next base: position 26,778,899 of record OX336884.1, read on the forward strand.
ACACACTGTCGGACAAACCTGCAGGACTCACCGTAGTGCCAGATCCTGTCTGAATGTTCCCGTACTCTCATGTTACTCAGTTTAATTCATTCTCAATGTACCTCCTCCAATGAACCGCCAGTGTTTAGTCTGATTTACCAAAATCCGACAGATGCGACCAAGTGGTAGGTATTAAGAATACCTATATAGAAATAGCTTAACCAGTTAGCTGTGTAGCTCTTTGTTTAATTTCTTATTTCTTATCCTGCTTCTTTATGTCATTGATTTCCTTTCAGTCTCTGATCTTCCTTTAAATAATTAATTCATATTTCATATACATTTTCTCCTTCCCTGCCCTCGGTAACTTTCTCCTCCCTCCGTCTTGTTTCCCCCCCCCTCTCATCTTCCGTCCGTCCTCTGTGGGTGTGATGGAGAGATCGGATCACTCTTGTCATTTGCGGGACAGACAGCAGACAGATGAAAGCAGATCAATAGGAAATAAAACAGACAATAAAAGTCGAGATTCGTTCTTTGATTCTTTCAGCTGCGGGATCAGAGGACAGGAAGGAAAGGAAAGGAAAGGAGGGAGGAGGAGATCGTTTACGACTCTCTCTGCGCCTCCATCTGCCTGATTCAGAGCTTTCTTTTCATGTTACTTCTACCTCTGTTGCTTTATCTACATTTCTTCTGTGTCTTAGTATCGTTTACCGTTTGGCTTCAAAATCAACTATTTTCCATAAAAAAGAGTTATTTCTTGTCGAATCTTTGCATTTCCATCTTTCCCACGTCTCATTCTGCATCATATATTACTGTAGAGATTGTGTTTCCATCCTTCTCTTTCATATTTTGTTTCTTTGTCTTTGCACTTGTCTTCGTTTCCATTTTTCCATCTCTTAATCTCTTTGTATTTCCATCTGTCTCCTCAGTAACCCTCTCTCCTCCTCATCTTTCCGCCTTTCCATAAGTATTTATATTTGGTGTATCCAAAATCCTTTGTATTTATGTCTGTCCTGTCTTTGTTGCACTTTTCATCTGTCTATCTCTTCTATCTTTCTATGCATTTCACCCTCTGACCCCCTCCTTGACAGTCTCCTACCCCTCCCACCCCCTGACCACATCCATATGTTAATAATAAAGTCTCCTCCAGCTCCACCACATCTATGAGGAAATCCTCTGGCAGGTCATCTATGTCTGTCTGATAAAAAACAGCACAGATGCTTCGTCCTCGCTCTTCTCTTCCTCCCCTCTGTGATTGTTTTTACACGACTTTCATACTACAGCTCATGTCGGGGTCCAAAAATCTGGCCCGACCCGACTGGATCCCGATGTGGATTGTGTGTTATCCCGCCTGCAACCGCTGCGGTACTTAATGAGCCCGAACCTGATTAAAATCTGGGGAAGATAAATAAAATGAAACTTGACCTGATCAAGCCTGAGGGACTCGAGAGGAATTAGAGCCAGACTCGACACGAACCCGTCTGGTGGTCAGGGCGGGCTGATTCGGTTTTGGGCTGAAAACCAAAGCTCTATCACAGAAACAGTTATCTGATCCTACTGAAATTACGAGGTTTTACCGAAGCTCAGTGTGAAACTTTTGCTACCTGGAATTGAGAGGAGGACCGATTTCAATTATGAATTATGAATTAAGGATTTCAACACCAGCTGATTTCTGTTTGTTCATGACAAATTAAGGTTGTGAAACAGAAGAGTAAAAGAAACACTTTCTATCAGTTTGTAGATTGTTCTGCTAACTCATGGTCGGTAAATGAATCACCCGAGAAACCCAAAAGAAGTTAAAGATGCTGGACGTGTCAGATTTTTAGGATGAGACTTCGGTCCCCTTCCACAGTCTCGAGATAGGGCCTTCCATGCTTTTCACAAGTAAAGTTTCTCCTTCACGCTAGGAAGTAGAGGGTAAAAGCCAAATTCAACTGGACACGTATGTGATGTGTTCCGAGTTGTGTTTAACGGAGCTAATCACGGCCGTTCTAGTCAATGTTTCAAACCCCACAGTCTGCTTCAGAAGTGCGTCTCCGCTTGGCTCTGTTGAGAATACGCAGCTGTTCGATTTTTGACGGACGCCGCGAGCAGACTGTGTCAATCTGCACAGAGCAGCTCGAGTTGGCCGGGAGTCAGACACAGAAACAGCATAGAGAATCTGGTTGATTTTCAAAATAAAACATCCTGTGCAAACTTCCAATCGGTTAGTTAAGTCTGGTGGCCAAAAACGCTTCTGAAACGCTCCTGGTGGGGCTTGAAGTGGCGTGGAGAACGGACCAAAAAAGCGTTGCGGCCGTGACGTGATGGCGATGTGCTCGGTGGGGTTTTTGCCGTGAGGTGAAGGAGTTGCTAGATGCCCCTAAATCTTACACACCTGGCAGCCCAATGAAGCTCTGTAGGTCTGTATGTGTGTGTCTGTACGCAGGTAGAGCTGGCTTTGTTGTGACTCTTCATCAAAGGATAAAAAGACAATATCCCTCATGTAGGACAGGCACACACACATTCACATATGTATAACACACACACACACACACACACACACACACCATAGAGTGTCAGTCAGCTAAATGAAAGACAGCCATTCATTGATAAGACAGACAGTCACATAAACAGACTGTCTGAGGGAAAACAAACCAGACCACCGTCACCCCTGTGTGCTCCATTCAGCCTCGAGTGGAGTTTCAGTGTGTGTGTGTGTGTGTGTGTGTGTGTGTGTGTGTGTGTGTGTGTGTGTGTGTGTGTGTGTGTGTGAGAGAGAGAGAGAGAGTACTGATGGGTGTAAATGTGTGTGTTCCTGAGGTGAAACATCTCCTGGGGGAAGTCGGAAAATGATTGAGAGAGAGAAAGAGAGAGAGCGGGGAGAGGAAGTTTCTCGGCTCCTGTCGGTCCTTTAATCTGATACACAAACACACAAGGCACCTAAGAGCCTGCCATTCACACCAGACACACACACACACACACACGCTCTCTCTTCATGAACACACACTCGTTAATGTGCAAATACACAGACAGTAAACTGATACACGAGTACATGAACTGACAGACGCAGGACTACACACGTACATTTATAGATATGCACACATCTGACGACCTTTATGCTTCAATGTGTCCTAAAAAAAAGCAACTGTACAAGAAGTTTATCCCCAAAAAATGCAGTAAAAATATCAAAATTATGATTTAAATGAGAAAAAAAAGTAATCAGGACTAAGAATCTGACGAAGCATTCAGTAGATCAGGTCTACAGGTCCTGCTGCAGGTCCACACAGTGCTGTGTGCATCCTGTTGGACTCTCTATCAGCTCTGATGCATGCTGTGTCATAATCACATCAGGAGAAATGACATGTATTGATGGAAACGTGCTGTTTTTTGTTTATTGCTGCTGCAAACGTTGGTCTTCTTTCTCTATCTGTGTCTCTTAGTTTCTCTTAGCTGATTCTGGATCAGGTCCAGTTAACCTCTGGTCTCTTTGGACTGTCTCTGGATCAGGTCTCTGCTGAAAACTAATTTTTTGCACGTCAGGTTCGAGCAGGTTTTCCATTAGTCTGTTTTACATTTGGTACAACCCGTAAAAACACATCCAGGAACCGGACGGGCAGGAGAAACATGCGGATATGATTTCCTAAAATGCACTCACACAAACAGACACATGTGCATGCCATAACAAGTGTGTAACACAAAATCTACTGAAATATGATTACACACATTAATACACACACACACACACAGTCATGAATGTGAAATGACCAAATGAAACACGAGTACACATGCATATACACACACGCATGCTTGAAATGCACACACTCTTAGATACACACACATAGACACAGGGAGTGAGAGGCCCGGCTGTTAATGGCGGTGGTCCTGTGCTCCACAGTGGGATCTGTGTTTAGCCATGTTTAGAGCTCCATTTGGGGCCAGATAAATCAAGCTGCTGTCTACCAGAAGCCTCCATTAGGGGCCCTGCGAGGCCCCTGGACGGCCTGTCAGTCACCCCGTCAGTCAGCGAGCCGCCCTCTTCCAGCGTTTGAACTCGTAATTACAGGGAGGCTCAGCTTGGTTTGGACCGGCCCGGCTCCCAAGCAGTGCACCCCCGCCACCGCCACCTCCCAGACGTCAGCGCTCGCTAGCCCAGCGCTAATGCTAATACTAACAAACGACGGACGTTTCACCTCCAGAGGAAACGGCGGCGGGGAAAATATTTATGGAAAGCCTCCCTCGATATGTTCTGCCCCCTTTGGCCTCCCTTCATCCATTTCCAAAAACTCCTTTTAGGGCTTTTAGTTTTTATTTCTTTGAGTGACAGTCCTGGGTTTCCCCCTCTTGGATATGAGAGGGTAGCGAGTTAGTTGGTCGCGGAGCACTAGCGCCAGGCTAACCTCTGACTGCCACAGATTAATCAAACACCAGTTAGAGGGGAGAGTGTAAAACACAGGGGCTCCGATGACTGATGGCTTTTTAAGGAGTGATGGGGTGGAGGGGAGGGAGGTGGAGGAGAAACACACCTCCAGTCCGACCAGGACAGAAGACAGAGATGCTCACAGAGTAGAGGTGGAAATTACCAGCAGTGACTAAACAAACTGGTCCATAGCTGCTTTGTCTTCTCCAACAGCCACTTCGACCCGTAACAAACAATCATTCATGGGTCTCAGTCTATTCTGAAACTCATCAATCATATTCGGCTGGTCGAATGGTTCAAACATCATGTATTTTGGAATCCAGCCACTGTGGTCGGCAGATGAAAAAGTTTCCTGCGCTTACACATATAGACACACACATGAAGTCAGACGTGGCCCGCTTGCTCTCAGGAATTCATGAATAAAATATAGGCCCATAAAGGCAGCATGAACAATGGAAATATTATCCTCCGCTGCATAAATGTACAGCAGACCACAGAGTATTCTCACAGGGAGCTCCGTTCCTCTTATCTCTGACGGCTCGTCGGCGATGGCCGGCCGCTGCATGTGGAGACACACACACACCGCTAACGAGGGGGAAATCCCCCCCTCCACCACCACCACCACCCATCACCCAAGATTGATGCAGAAAATTTACCCAGCAGACATTCCTCCGAGCCGAAATGAAAGAGGTGCCTGGTTCACCAGCATTCCTGATTGGCCACACATTCCTTTGCCATTCTGTGATTGCTGGCGTGGAGCCGTGGCTTCATGAGGTAAACACCCGCAAAAATTCGACTTTCTAAATAATCCTCTGAGGTTTCACCTTGTGACCAGAACCAGGAACTCATTTATTAAAATGTCTGATATTAAAATCGGAAAAAAGATTATTGCGGGAGACTTGAAGAAGCAACGTCCTAGCTTTTTTTTTTACAACAAACCCACGGAAGTGCCTACGAGCAAGGTGCTAAAAATGGAAAGCTAAAATGTTAATAGATTTTCTGCCATCTCCAAGTCAAAATAAACAAGTTAAAAACAAATTAGAGAACAAAAACTGAACTAGAACTGAACAAAATTTAAAAAGAAAAGGAAAATATACTTTTTTAATGAGAATAAATAAAAAAGGTTGGAAAGAAAGAGTTAGGAAAAGCCAAAAATTATGAATAAAAGTGATAAAAATCAAAGGATGAAAACCAACACCAGTGGATGACACTGTAAAAAAAAGGCACAGCGAATAAAATTAAAAGCATATTTGATTTTAGGCTCTTCCAACTCCCCTGTCAACCCTCTAATAAAAATGTGTGTGATCATGAACGCCATCCTGTAACAGACGGCAAACTGCTGAGCTGGCCCTGGCCTCAGCAGCACGACTCCTAATACTGACATGAATTATTAATTTGACGCATTCATCACTCTTCCGACCAGCCGTCGATAGCCTCCATTATGGCGGGTGTGTATACATTACAGAGTGTATAGTGTGTCAGAAACTTCCCGCATACGAGCCGCTGGATGGCGGGAAGAGGGGAAGACGGGGAGAGAGAGAGAGCGAGAGAAAGAACGGGTGATGGACAGGAGTGACAGCAGAAAGCATTAGCTTTGAGGAGGCAGAGTCATGATATCAGAGCTAGGTATCAGACAGAGCCAAAGAGCTGGAGTAGAACAATGACAGGTAATTCAATCTGCACATCGAGAGTCAAGAAAGTTTGATGAGGTTACACAAGTTTCATAGTCATGAATGCATGTACAAATGATATTACAGTGATTCATGCAGTGCCTGACACGACTCAGGGTGTAGTAGTAAAATGATTAGGGCTGTTTCGGTCCTCTCGTTTTAACCTCACCTTGCGAGGCAGCTGGAGTTGCGAGATCAGGAAATGGAACCACGATGATGATGATGTGCGTGAGGCTGAGAGACGTTAACGTAGATGCTGCTAGCATCAGGAATGTCAGAACTGGACAGCATTTCTTCATTAAAGAAGAACAAAGAACGACACTGAAGGCTTTTCTCGATCTTCGTCTGGCTTCGCCAAGTGTCTGTCTGCGTTTACTGACTGCGTACTGATACGTTACCCCAAAAATGAAGCCCGGAAGCTAGTAAAATGTCTTTAGAGAACTTTTTTGGAGTAATCTGGACATAAGAAACACACTTTGGGTGTCATTGTCTCCCGTTAACCCTAGATGGGACGGCTAATTCAGCGTCATGGTGAGTTGTATTTTTGTTTTTATGCCGGTCGTATCATTTTATTTCATCATATTTATCGCCGACATTTTGAAGGACAGTCCATGAAAATATTGTCTTACATGAAACTGGTCCATGGTGAAAAAAAAAAGGCTGGGGACCGCTGGCTCATCCAATCAGCTGGTTGCACCACAGTTACGAAAGACGACTTCCTCCATGGTTCTGGGTAACAAACCATCTGGCAAACTGTTTGCTGAGCTCAGCTGGTTTCAGCTTATTAAAGTTAACAAACAGACACAGACAGAAAACAGACCAAAAGACCAAAAGACTTCAGGTATGAGGGTTATCAGTCATTGTCTATAATTCATTCATCTCCTGCATGTCACTCTCAAGCGTCCATATGTTTACTGTTGCTATTTTGCCATCTGCCCTCTTTCAGGCTCATATTAATGAAGACCGACCTATGACAATCTGTGACTGTAAAACTTCGTTGTAAAATCATTGTATGTGGTTTGATCGGCTGGCAGGTGTTCATTATTTTCTTATAATGGACAGCGTAGCCATTTTTTAAAATAGTAATAAACTGTGTGATGCACCTGGACTGAAATGAGCAAGAAGTATGTACGGGCACATCAGTAGCTCCTTGTTTTGTTCTGTTTGGTTCTTATAGTGTCTTATAGTGGGGATTGTTCCCCAGATCACTGACCCAACTGCTACCAAAGTCAAGCTGTGGTCACATGGGGATACGTGCTATTTTGAGTAAACAGCTGAGCAGGGGCAGTACAGGAGTCATATGTAATATTGTAGCTTACCATTGTGTCTCTCTGCCTCTTTAGAGGTCAGGTGAGACAGGTGGTGAGTGGTGGGTTGAAATTGGCCCCATTTAATAATAGATTCACAAAAAAAAAAGTCTGGTGTATTTTTTTTTTTTCCTGCTCTCCAATACGGCGGCAGAATCTCAATACATGCTATTACCACGACAGTGTAATCAAATTACTAGTTGATTTATTTTATCTTTATCAAGTGTTCCTTAAAAAAACACTGCTGATGAAGCATGTGTGCAATAAACGCTACTGATTAAACAGTTAAGGCGGTAGACATTAAACAAAGAGAGGATATTAACATTCATAAGGCAGACAAGTTAAGAACCGACTCCCTGATAGCTTGTTGCGGCGACGACCAAGCCAACCCGAGGTGAACGCTGTTTATTTGAGTTAGAACGGCATTAAGAACTTCAACAAGCTCATTAATTTCCTCTCATTAAGTTCCAACAATGTTTCTGGACTCTGAAAGTGAATGTGTATTAAATGAATGTATTGTTAGAGGACCGAGAGTGGCTCTGATCACGGAGAGCCAAACAGTGACGTACTGACAGCTTCAACAGGCTAATGAAGAGATGATGTCACGCCGCCTCGCTGCGCTAACGAGAAGCTAATGGACGGCGGAGCTGACGACTGCCAAGGCGGCCTCTAGAGTAAACAGCGGGGGCAAGGAACCATCACTTTGTTTCTCACACACACACACATCGCAGAGACACTAAACGTGGTTCCACCCTGCCGTACGTCAAACTTTAACAAAGGCCGGGACAAAAGCTTAACGGCTGCTGTTTTAAAATCAGCTCTACGGCACACACACACACATATATATGTGTAACACACTCTATGTAACGGAGAGCGAGAGGGAGAGAGTGTCCACACATGGGCGTGCAGGTACAAGAGTATCTGTGACAGATTGCATCTGTTTAAACTAATGTGACCTTTTGTGTGTGCATGTGTGTGTATATATATATATATATATATATGTGTGTGTGTGTGTGCATGTGTGTGAGTGTGTGTCCAACTGGGTGTAAGCTCACAGCTAATCACCTAAGCAGAGGAAGTCCATAAATCAGCAAAACACAACTCTCACACTGTAAATCTACACGAACACGTCATCGCTGTGTGTGTGCATATTATGTGTGTGAGAGACTTACTCCCGAAGGTAAAAACTTTACCTCCAACAGTCAGACAACGAGAAAAAATGACAAATTTTCCACATTTTTTGCAGGTTGCAGTAGCGATTGACAAAGTCCAATTGTCTAGCCCTGGAGTTTCTTCACCCCCAGCAATGTCCGTCAGCGTCTCCTGTCGGTTCCTGTGGTGCTATCAGACCTGATGGATTGTCTAACCTGCTACATGTTCTCTCTCAGGGCTCAGGGCTCAGGGCTGTCCTATCAGATGCTTAAACATCAAAAACTTTCTACTTCTGGAAACCGCTCGGGGTCACAACAGACAAGATGTTCCTTCCAATCACCCACCCCAGTGTGCCAGCAGAATAAGCAGAGTGTGTTATGTGTGTCTGACCTGGCTGTAAGTGGCGTCCAGCAGTGTGTCCAGGTTCTGCAGGGGTGCTGGTGTTTTGTCTTTGAATCGAGTCAGCAGGCGCCGCTGGATGGCTCTGAACTGGACGGCCCGCTCTGAAAGCAGATCCTGGTACTGCTGAGCACTGACGCGCAGCTAACACACACAAACACACACACAACCCAACAGGAGACATTTACTTTAATTCACTTACTTGCTGAACTGAGGCATCAAGCTGACTCTTTGCAGTCAAGTTAATTTATCGTGTCATCTGTGCGTGTGTGTGTGTACCTGGAAGTGGTGGTCTACAGACAGGAAGTACTCCTGCAGCGGGAGCGGTCCGCTGAAGCTTTTCTTGAAGTCTTTGACGCCCAGTTTGGTGAAATGTCGGTCGAATCTCTGGACCAACTCCTTCACCACCAACCACATGTCCTCAAAACTGTCACTCTGAATACGGTAACGCTCTGACAAACAATCAGACAAACAGATAGACAGACTTACACAGGGGCTGGGTTTGGTAACGTGACAATAATAGAAATTTAAAAAAGATATGTAAAGTCAAAGAAACGATCAGTATTAAAAAGGTGGTATTTAAAGATATCTAAAGGTATGAAAAGTTTTTTTATCGCTACTACGAATGAAACAGTTGCAAAAGGTATCTGTGGCTCCAGGAGAGAAAATAAAAAATATAGAAACGTTCATAAGAGATGGAAGAAGTGTCAACTGTTTTAAGGTATCAAGGTTTAAAGTTCAAGGTTTTCACCCTTAATGAAACGTATCAAGAGATTTTGAACAGGTGTCAACAGGTGTAATTTGGCTAGATCCAAAGGTCTTAAGAAAAGGCAGAGTATCACGAGGTTTGTCAAGGTTTATAATAGTGATAAGAGAAATAAGAGGTGTCCAAAAGAGAGTACAGAAAGGTGTCCAGGAGTATTAAAGGGCATCATCAGCTATTAAAAGGTATCGAGGGATATCGAATGTTGTTGCACTGTCTGAACTATCAAAATGTGTTCAATGATATCTGCAAATAAAAGCAGAATCTAAAGCAGAATCTAAAGGCAAGGACAAGGAGAACTTGGTATCAGAAAGACTGATTTCCAGCAGGCTTGGGTTGCATGCTGGTCCATGTGGGGAGCAACAGATTGCCGAACTGCAATCTCAAAAACCCATCGGTTATCGTCTGATGACGATTTAACTTTTTCTCATCTCCAACTCCATTCTTGCGTCTCAAGTTGCTCATTGGACTGTAAACAATGACTGGCGCATGGAAGAGGAAGTCCTCGCCCGGATCTGTTATCCAGATATCTGCTGGCTACACTGGAAGCCCGGTAACATTGGCCGTTGCTCCCAGAGGCTAAACCGTCCTCAGACGACAGCCAATGAGTTCTGAGATTGGATGATAGATTCATCTTTTTTCGTACAAGTTGTTTATTATTAACGGCGCTGCAAAAGGTTCAGGAGGTATAAAAAGAGATGTCAAAAGCTGTACAGTAATCAAAACAGACAAAATCTTTGGAACGTAATTGAGAGGTATCAAAAGACATCAAGAGACACAGATACCATTTGCAAATGACATCTGGTAAAATATTTAAAGCCCTGAACACCAGTGTCGAATTAGCGACAGAAAGTTCCCATGTTTACGTCTAAACCAGTTTTCACTGAGGTAAACCAGTGTCTTATGAAAATCCTGTTCATCATTTAGTGCTGTTCGACTCACGGGAGGTCTTGGAGGCCAGCACGGTAACCTTGGCTCCTGACAGGAACTGGAAAGCCAAACTATTCCCATCCTTATCTTCTGACTTTGCTGAAAACTCTGCAGAGAGAGAGAGACAGAGACAGAAAGACAGACAGCGGCATGATGAGACAGATAGGACGGCCTATCATGATGCAAGACGCCAACAAAAGGTGAACAAGATACTGTCACACTGTTCACAAAGACGCACAATAAAAGCAGACATGAGCTTACACAAATCCCTCTTTACACAAAAAGAACACACTCAGTGTGCGAGTGTGTGTTTAGACGTCAGAGCTGCTGATTGTAGCAGATTGTTAGATAACTGAGAAACAGAACAGAGATTCCCAGGACTGAAACACACACACACACACACACACACACTAACACAGAATCACAAATAAACATTCATAAACACACTCGTATAAATACACAACCACACTCGCAGATACATAACAGTCGAGTACTCATATAAATGTATACACATGCACCGCTACACATCTCACTCATTCTGTTCATGCTCGTGCCGTTTGGTTTTGCGTAACGCCCTCCGGTGGCCATTAAACAACATGTAGACAGCAGCAGCTGGCGATCGGACTGAAGACACAGCTGTATCTTTAATAATGTTTGTGTATGGGAGAAAAAAATCTCTCTGGGCCCAAGTGTATCCTGTGACCTGCAGTTTCACCCACATTGCATGGGTTCAATCACTGATGTGGCAAATTTTGAAGCAAATTTGTGTCTAATAGCTGCTTTTTTTTTTTTCTTTTTTTTTACTTTAAAGGTCCAGTGTGTAAGATTGTGTGCCATCTAGCGGCGAGGTTGCATATTACAACCAACTATATATGTTTCCCATTAATTACCTAGATTGTGGCGGCTTTGCTAAACTTTGCTCTCAATTTATCTCCCCTAGAGGGTCCGACGTCAACCCACCACAGGCTTACATAATCCTGTGTGAAACACTGGATTACCCCACGTCTCACCCTCCCGTTACAAGCATGAAGGAGCACCAACAGTGCCTGCGAAACAGACGAAAAAACACGAACTTTCCAGGGTTCTCTAGAGTCAGAATTTTGTTAGTCTGTTCTGGGCTACTGTAGAAACATGGCGGTACAACATGGTGGACTTTAGAAGAGGACCCGTTCCCTCTGAAGATATAAAAGACTCATTCTTAGGTAATAAAACACAATTATTCTTATTTTCATGTGAGTTTACACTAATGAAAAACATACTTGTGAACATTATATTCCATTTCTTCCAATAGATCCTCCTAAATCTCACACTTACGTCCTTTAAAGGTTCAGTTAAATAAAAGAACTGCTTGTCCTGTGGAATTTATGGATGGAGGCACTGTAATGTGTGTAAAATAAATATATGTTATTTTACAGTGCTGTCTCATCTTGCACTCTGTCACGTCCACAAAAACTGTAATAACCTGCAGGTTCACCTTCTGCACTGGCAGCAATAACATGGATCAGAGGTGTGCGTTCGCACATCGGTTTACAAAAACATTGCCAACCTCGCACAGCTGTCTCCACTCTCTTAAATAAAACAACGTGTTGTGAATTTACAGAAAACGTGTTATTCAAATTCAGAGCCGTGATTGTTTGGGAAACTGAGAACACCATCAGCATGTGTAAGTGTTTGGACGTGTGTGGGTGTACTGTGTGTGTGTGTGTGTGTGTTTCACCTGGGAAGATGGAGTTGAGGTCGACTGGTGCTTGGTTGGTGTCCACGGTGATCTTAAACTTGGTGGTTTTGGCTGGCGAGGAAGGAACGCATACCAGCGCCAGAGGAAGACTGAACCTGGACTGAAGAACCCTGGGAACCCCTGAGAAAAAGAAAATACACCAAATTTAAAACCTATTTTTATAACCATGTTTCTTTTTTATGTTGCATTTTATTCTCCTCAATTTAGTGCTTTTCCATTTTGGAGCAAAGCCACTGAGCTGCCAGCACTTGCCGGCCACTTCATTAGGTACACTTGTACAATCAGTGTGATCCAATACAACAGCTCTGCTATAAATTCTGACATACAAAGATACAGACACAGACACTGTCAGAGAGGTATTAATTTAACTATGTTTATTATTGAGATTGTAGTTTGCAGTATTTTATATATATATATATATATATATATATATATATATATATATATATATATATATATATATATATATATATATATATATATATTACGGTAAATAGATGCTAGTACTGTTGATTTCACATTTAAGGTTGGCGTTTTATTCCATATTTTATAATGTCTTTAGATTTTACGGTGAAAAACTGTCAAACCATGACATATTACACTGTTTTACTTTACAATTAACAGTCTCTAATATAAAATATTACTTTATTCTGTATAAATTCCCTTAAATGTCGTATAAATAAAAGGTTTTGAAATATGACTGTATTTTACTGTAAATAAAAAACCCGTTGTTTTTTTACAGTGAACAACTGGCAGCTGTGGTTGCCAGAATTTTACCGTAATAAATACGGTATAACGTCTTCTAATATTACGGTGAACGAATGTTTGTACTGTTAGTTTCATGTTTAAGGTTGGCATTTTATTCTAGATTTTAAAATGTCTGCAGATTTTACAATGAAAAACTGTCAGACCATGACAGTAAAAGACCGTAAAATATGCCATTAAATATTACAGTGTTTTACTGAACAACTAACACTCTCTAATATAAAATATGACTTACAGTGTACAACTACAACAATATCGATTGATTCATTCTGCATTATTTCACACTACTCTCCAACCTTTCTCTCTTCCTAAAAAAAAAAAAGAGTCACAGCTCGCTTGCCCTTCTTTGCCAAACTCCCCTATGGCGAATAAAACGAGGTCGGCCCGTCGCTTTTTAGGCTTTCTCTCCAAACAGCAGTCAGGTTAACATTTGTTAACACAGTCAACACTGCAGGTATTCAGATTACATGAGTATCTGAAAGCTAAGAGACCGAGAGACTCAACATCAACACCAGATTTGGAAGGGTGTTTGTCGAAGAGCAGAAAAGGAAGTTTTGTGAAAAGTGGGGGGAAATTTTGAGAAGAAGAAGAAAAAAAAAAGAGGAGAGGAGGAGAATTAAGGCCAACTATAACTATGTCCTGAGCTTAAGCAGTGCTGAGTTTGGCAGAAATCTACACTTAGCTAGAATAACAGAGCGAGGGAAAGGACTGATGGAGGAAAAGAGTTGTTAAGAAGAGATGGAGCGAGGGAACCAGGGGAGAGGTGGAGGAGGAGAGCTAACGACAGGAGAGGGAGAAAACCCGAGTCGGGCAGAAAAATGAGTGGAAATAAAACAGCGTGAGAGAGAGACTGAAAGAGGAATAATATGAGAAATGACAGCCATGGTGGGAGGGAGGGACACTTTAATTACGGAATGTTCCAGGTTATTTCAGATAGCAATAATTACCTGCAACTACTGTGCACCTTTTCATTCCATTCATGCAATTATTATGTGATTATGTGAATAATTCAATTTGGTTTGAATACATGAACTGTGGCAGAGAGAGAAGAAGGGGAGACGTGAAGCCAACGAAAACAGGAGAAAACAGAGGAAAGGCGAGGAGGGGGAAAGAAAATGGATGGAGTTCTAGAGAGGAAGAAAGAGTGTGGTCCACTTTCTTCTCTCCACTCTCGCTTAATTCCTCACTGACCCTTCGTTCTGGGTGATTGAAAAGTTCAGCAACCAATAATATACAACAAACACAACAATGTAAAACCACTTAACTAAATGCTCATAGTTCTCCATGCAGGAAAACAAACACTATTACTGGTAATGCTTTTATTTCTCAACATCCAGCTGACTCAGAAGTCTTTTGATGTTCTCCCACCTGCAGGTGCATGCAGCATGAACGTTCTGGCAAAAAAGAAAACTTGCCAATCAACTGACAACAAAACATCAGGTTCAGATTTTCTCAATAATATACGACCATGTTTTGAGTAGTTTTAGAGTTTTTAAGTTAAAAAGTGGGTCATTCTTTTGGGTTTCTGCCTTGTTTGCTACATTCTTTACATTTCTGATGGCCATTTCTCAAGCTGCACCACCGCGTTTTAAAGTCATCTTGACAATAATCAGAGCAGACATGATGTGCACCGTGATGGATTGCCCGACTCGAGCAGGTTTCAAGTCTCTCCAAGTTGAATTTCATACTGAAATGAATGAAACCACTGCTTGGCTGAAAGGGAGGAAAAAAACACTGTGGTATGCTTTGGAAAATGGTCAACACTATAAGGTAAAGGATACTGTATGTGGTATGCAGTGAATGGATAAATAGGCTGAAACAGGTACGGTTCTTTAAAAGGCCCTCCAGTCAAAGTGATACTTGGCAGAGAGTTGACGGTATACTTCCATGAGAAGGTTTTATGTTTCTATTAAATGATTGATTAATCTTATTTCTCCTCCCTAAATGACCACAGTGAAGCAACCTCAAGTGAAACTGCAGGTTTTTATCAATCATTATGAATATAAATAATCGTAACTCAATACACATCTAATAACTTTAATATAGAGCTAGTTGTCAAAGAGACAGTTCAGTCTCTTTTCACGTAAGCAACGTCACATCTTCACCATATACGTACAGGAGATTTTGGGGATTTGAATCACTGCCTGTGGAGATCAGGCCAGGAAAAATATTTAGACTTTTTGGTCTATGAACCAAGAAGACCACTCAGATCCTCCAGCTCTGTTCCACAGAGCAGAATATAAATATTTCCATATATTACTGATAAAAAACTTTAGTCTGCCTTTTATGTATTTTATTTGTATTGTTTGTATCATATTTTATTATTTATCTTTTATTATCTAAACTAAATGTCTTATTCTATTAACTGTCTTTTGTATTTTAGTTGTTTTGGTGTGCATTAGATGTTTTGTCAATCACCTTTAAAGCACTTATATGCAATATTAAAGTAAAGTTTGATTGATTGTTAGAGGTCAAGAAAGGCTTCAAACATACTTGAGGTGCAGCCATTCTCTTAGTATCTGTATCAACTCTAACATGTGATGTGGAGTGTCTTGTAGATTCATGTTTACCCACGCACTGATACAATAATACAAATCTCCAAACCAGCAGAGTGAGGATGCACTGCAGCTGAGCAACTTCACCATCCCCACCCTAAGGCATTCATTTCACTCCTATGCAAGAACTATGGGTGACGTTGTGAGACATCTGAAAACTGGTTGTTTTCTGTTCACACAAGTTGCTGAATCACTAAAACAATAAACTCTTTATCTGGCGTTAACGATATGAGAGGAAATATAAGCAGTTTAATAAAAAGTCAGGGACACCGAGAGGGGAAAGAAAACAGAGATGAGATAAACAAAATTTAAACAGTATGTGGAGAAAGGATAGAGAGTGTGAAATGGAGGAAGAGGAGGGGAGTGGAGGTCATGTAAGGCTGGAAAAGACCAAGGGAAACATTTTTTCTCAAATCAGCATCGCCGTTTACTAGTCACCACTGTGTATGTATCGTGTGTGTGTGTGTGTGTGTGTGTGTGTGTGGTTGTAAATCTGGTCTTGTTCTGCTCCACCTCTGTACATTCCCAGGCTGTCGTCACCAAGTTACACCCTCATTACAGACATTTACCTGCACGACCAGTGAGTGTGTTACTACAATTTCACAAAACATAATTTTCAACAATCTGTGAGACTGTTACGGCCCTCCACACAGCTGAATTATGTTCAATAATCGTGACGCATTTTACATAACTGTTGAATTATCCAACCATCTTCAACCCAAACTGACCTGTTCGTGCTGTATTAGCTAATATAAGATCCTTGCTGCAATGATCTTAACTTCTTTTCTTTGCTGTATTGTATTACTAATTGTCAGTAAAATTGACCCTCGGGGATCGCTGAATGTTTTATCAAGGAAAGGCAGAAAGCAGTAAATACTTTAATTGTAACTGGCTTCAAATTTCTTCTTTTTTTTTTAAAGAGAGCCAAGAGACTGAGAAGGTGAAAGTCGAGATTTTAAATCAATTCAATGAGGTCTCAAAAAATAAGGTAAGAAAGAAAATGTACGTCTAAATCAAGTCTGTAGTCACATTTTAGTTTGAGTTTTAGTCCAGTTTAACTTGATTAAAAGTCATTTGGATCAACTTTTCAAATGTTTTCTCTTTGTTTTCTTCAGTGTTTGTGAGAGACAAGAGCCGTGCTTTTGTTTAACTGCTATCCGACAATAAAGAACACATTTGGAACAATTTATCTGTTAATTTAGCCGAGATCTTCCCACTGCTGTCGTACTGTGGGAAGAGGAGAAAAGAAAAGAGGGTGCTCTGCCAGCTTCTAGCTGCTCCCAGCAGCAGGATCAGCCTCTTGGAGATGCTACTCATGCTAATATTACGTATAAAGTTGGTGGATTGAGTGCTGCGTTGGGTAGTGCAGATTGGCCAACTATACCTCAATTTCCGTTTGCTCATTTGTGGGAAATATCATGCACGCTTTGAATGACTTTTAGCTGTTAAAGGATATGTTTTTATGTCCGTGTCATCACGTTTTCGTCATAGAAAAACTTTTTTTTGCAAGTTTGTGATTATGTGACTGTTCAGACTGAGAGGCTTTTCTGCTGTGGAAATGTTCCTACAGGTACCAGTAAGAAAACAAAATACGATCCAGGCTGAGACACACTGCTCTCTGCTGTAATTTTATTCCTCTCATCTGTGACTCATTTTGTTTTGTGATCAGTGTGAACAGCAACAGGCTTCATGGACACATACTGTTACAATTTCCAGCTGAGAATTGAGTATCTGCTAAAAGTCTTATCCCGCGTCACGTCATTTACACGGAGGCCGAGTCCAAATGCTGGATCACAATTTGCCGACGTTGCCGGACAATAAATGAAATGTTGCATCGCTTGCTGGCGTCAAATATCACAGTTTTCGTTTAGAGTTTGATGACATGAAGGACGACAAGACACCGTGAAAAGGCAAACAGCACGCTGGTGGTGTTTGAGGAGATGTTTCGGTGAGGCCGGAGCCAGAGAATGACTAACTGACTAAACACAGTTACAGTAAACTGAGGTTACTTTGTTTGTCTTACAGATTCTTCATTTCATTCACTGCATGTCCTGAACTTTTGTCATCAGTGACCTGTAAGTTTTTAAGAGTGTAGCTACACCTGAATCCAAAGATATATCACAAACTGTGACATGTGAACCCAGACCTAACTTCTGATAATTGCTTGCACTTCTGGTAATGTGGAAATTAAAGCTTTGTCAACTGTTAAACACACTTAAAATCACAATTGAGCAGCACTGCTGCTACTTGTTAAAGCTGCTGTACCTCCACTGTACTGCTGTCTCAGGAGGACTCTGATTCCAATTATCTGGAATCTGTGTGTGTGTGTGTGTGTGTGTGTGTGTGTGTGTGTGTGTGTCTTTGTCTGTGTGTGTGTTTGAAGGGGGAGAGACCACAGAGTTTATTTGAGTAGAGGACCACTGTACAGGATCAGGTTCTTACCACAGCTGCAGTGATGTCAGCCATGTGTGTGAGTTTGTGTGTGTACGTATGTGAAAGATCCAATATGTGTGTTTCAAAGATGTGTGTGTGTGTGTGTGTGAATACTGCATGCAATACACATCACAGTCCAGCCTTCAACAAATCATGTTCATGTGCAGATATTCTGTGTTAGTGATTTGCATTAAACGGCCCCACTGAGAGCCAGAAAGTCCAGGTGTGGATTTATGGACGGCTGATAATGGATAAATGTTATCCTACGACGTAAGACGATGACGGCTCACGTCTCTGTCTTAAAGCATGTCAGTAATCTGACATTTCTATTATGTAATAATGGCAGAGATCCTTTCTTAAAACAAGCATCAGTAAGACTGCCTCGTTGATGCTGAAGGTTTATACGCATCAATCACATCAAAATGTTTGTGTATTGATTTTTGATGCAATAATTTGTACAGTCAAACAAAACATGCAACTATTAGACAGCTTTTTGCAATACAATTATGTGAATCAACAGTCTTCATAGCTTAGGGCTTGAGGTTAAAGGGGGGACATCATGCATCCATCAGCAAAATAGTGACTTTAAAGTGGGAAAGATGTTGAGGTTACTGTGTCAGTCCTTTAGTTTTGCTGGTGTTGGCATTGTTTGTTGAGTCACTGGTACTGTTCTGCAGCATGTTCTGCCTACAGGGTTTGTAAATTTAGTTTTCTTTACATAGATATGCATTTATTTTATTGTGTGTCAGATGTAAGTGTGTGATTTTAGACATGTGGGCACCACATAGAAGTGTGTGAACTGAGTTATGCTTCCTGGTTTGTTGAAGCCAAATGTTTTGTTGCTACTAATTATTTTAAAAAAAAAACATCATCCAGAAGATTTCTCTTTCAAAACACGTTAAATATGTTGGAAAATAGTTGCTGAAACCACTTTGAACGATGTATTACTGAAATGTGGAGTTAGAGGTTCAAACAGTTTTTCACCAGTTTTCAGTCCAGGATTTTGTGGGCGGTCCTTAAAGGGTGGCTCGATGACACAAAGAGGCCACCCTGAGCAGAGAGATGGAGATGAATTCATCTCAGCTCAGAGTGTTTCAAAGTTAGTCATGTCATTTTCTGAACTCATCTGAGTTCAGAAACCTCAGAGCGTGGCTTCAGCACCTCCGGTGGACACGCCCCCACAGTCCTGGAGCTGAGAATTCACTTTTACCTGATTTTGACACCTAACTTCATAAACTTGTTGATATTTTTAATCATTCAAATTTGGCTGGGTGGTTAATAACACTTTCTTCTTTGGTCTGACAAACTCAGTTGTTTCAAGTTGTTTGCTGAACTCTCTCACAACCATCGATTCCCTCGCCATGCTCATTTTCATTAAAACCAACGACTTTCTACACACTCCTCCTGCTGTTATTCAGCTGTCCCAAAGGCTCCTCTGCAGTTTTTATCTTTCTGTCTGATACACTGAACGAAAACATTCAGTTTTGGCAGTTTACATTTCCCCATAAATGTATTTGGCTGATGTAAAATAGCTGCATATGAGGACAATTTGCAGTTGAGACTGAGAGAAAGAAAGTACACTTCCGTACGAGTGTGTGTGTGTGTGTGTGTGTGTGTGTGTGTTTGTGTGTACTACGGCAGGGCCTCTAAACCCACTATAGATTACAGGACATCCTATTCTGTATCAAAGCACACAAACTCAGACGGACTAAAACAAACACTGGCTGACGACTAGGAACACTACTGCTGGAATACATGTGTGTGTGCGTGTGTGTGTGTTTGTGTCTCTTTCTGCATTGGGTCAATGCGTTTCCGTACGCCTGTGTGTGTGTGTATGTGAAACAGATGATATTTCTGTGTAAACTGTGCAGAGTATAAAAGGATACAAATGGATATTTACTTATTCCATACAGTGAGGAGGTGTGTGTGTGCGCGAGTGTGTGTGTGTATACAGACTCCTGCCAAGTATCACGTTACAGGAACATAAACAGTAGGCAGCGGTCTCTTCCTGTATATACAGTTATGTGTGTGTGTGTTGGAATGCATATAGTGTAATTTTGATTATATGTGCGATTATGTGTGTGTAAGAGAATTTTGAAATGTACAGCAAATATACAGCATGTATGTGTGTATGCGTCTAAAGTATATGTTTGTCTTTATAATAAAGTGTGTGTGTGTGTGTGTGTGTGTGTGTTTCTACTTGCTCTATTCTATGCAGCGCTACAAACCAAACACTTACCTTTTGGGTTAAGCTCTGCAGAGAGGAAGAGGAGGAAGAGGAGAAGTCAAAGGTTAGAAAAGAAGTCACAGAAACAGAAAGAAGCATCACTCCTGTCTCGTTTTAGTCAGTGCAGACCAGTAACGAAGCAGCACTGGACTGGACACACAACTGGACTCTTCTGTTTGAAGAGGAGGGGATTCCCTGGGAAAACCTCCATCTCCCTGCATATGGATATACACAAACGTTTAAAAAAAGGAAAAAAGAAAAGAAAGAACACTCTGAAAGTGCTTTGTTCGCCTTCCCACATACTTGGAAAGTACCGCTGGAGGAGAGCGCAGCCTCCCGACTGAGCCAAAACGATCCTGAATATGATAAGATGTCCGCATCCAAAATGAAATAGCTGCTCGTCAGGGGGTTAGTATGAAAATTGGTCTGACAGAAACTGGAAAAAAGAACATCTATTCTTATTAAAATATCAGTATCAAGAGTTTAACTCGTTTAAAAAGAAGAAAAGAAACTGGATTCTTTGCTGTTGTTACTGTCTCCCATTTGGAGCGCTGTTAGTGAGCTGCCAAACTAAGCAGCGAAGTTTACAAAGGGCAGAGAAATGACACTGAATTATGAAAATAAGACTCAGGTTGCGAAACACTCCTAAGATGGGAGAGCATCTTTTATCCCAGCTCTTCGCTGCCAGGTTTTCCCAGCTGCTCTGGGATTTTAAACAGTTAGCCTTCTGCTTCTCTAACCTTTAGGCCGTGCCGATAGAAGTCTGGCAGATTAAGCTCCAATTTTGATTGGTCGGAGAGGATTTCCTGCGAAGGTGAATGAGAAGCAGATGGCAGGTTGCGTGGGCCAATGAAAAAGTCACCGAGGTGCTGAGTCAGAAAGTTCACATGTTATTAAAGCCGATGAAAGTCACGCTTCCTTACTGCCGTCTCACTTTCCTGCAATAACGCTCGAGCTCTCGTCATATGTCTGTCTTGCATTTGAATATTCCAAGTGTTTAATTATAATTCCATATCAAGTATATAACTTTTATTTAATTAACAATACAGAGAACATAAGAATATATGACTCATGCATGATTAAATTTGTTAAATCCAAGCATCACTAACTGCCTCCTAAGTTGATGAACTTCTGAGGCTTAACTGGTGATTGGCTGGTGGCTGTGTAAGAATTTGCTCTCAGATTTATATCATAACTCTTCATATGGGATAACATTCAAGAAATTTTCAAACCAAAACTAAAGTAATGTAAAAAGTGTGTACCAAAAAGACACATTGGGGCTGATCCACCTCCAGATGAATACACAATCAACAACATACCAACAAATCCTCCAGATATATTCGCGTTTAGTGTTAGCTAATTCTAAAATACGCATTGGTTTCTGTCATTACTTTGTCTCGACCTCTTCTTACCGCTCTGCACTGCCAAAGAAAAGAGAGAAAAGGCAGAACTTGTGGGGGGAGAAAGTTCTATTTGAAAAAAGAGAGGCAAGAACAACACGAAGAGGAAAGGAGGGAAAGTCAAAAAAGTAAAGCGAGAAAGAACTAAAAGCATCAATGTTGAGTGAAAGCTCCAGTTAAACGTAAAGGACATGTCAAATGGAGCAAGAAGGCACTCGCAGCGCTCACACGGTAGCTGCTCCTGGCCTGCAGCCAGCCGGCATTCAATCAATCTTTCCTGTTCTAAAAAATCTCCCTGTAACGGCTGAGAAACGAGGCTGACTGACTGAAATGAGTGAAGCTCTGCGTCCATTAGCTGGCGTGGTAGAAAATAAGTCAATTGGAAGTTTCATGGCTCCAGGAATTTATTCTATCAAGTGAGAGGGTGTAGCACAAGTGGTACTTTGATGCTATGACTAATATTTTAGATTCTTAGAAACCTCAGCTTCACACGGACCCCTGTTTTCAGTGTAATTAGATTTTCAAACCAAACTGAGGTCACAGTTCTATTTTTCTCCGTCAGTTGACAACTTCTTTCATTTTTCAAACCCCTGCAGAGCGAGTTAGCAGCAGCATTCAGCTAATTGCCAGATTTTACAGCCCTTTTGAAACCATATACCTGTGAGTAAGTATGAAGTCTTCAATATAAATGTGTAGAAGTACAAATGTAGTAATGTTTGTTGGATCGTCTATGGGAAAATCAGGTTATATGTAAGCATCAAGCTAGTAAACTTGGGTTTCCACATGCTTGTTGCGGTCATGTTGCGCTGCTTGGACAACACAACTGGAAATATTAGATATTTATGGAAGGCTTGTGTATGTCTGCAGTTTTACTTACTAATACTTTCATGTGGAAGGGAACAGATTGTTAGCAATCTGCCAAACTAAATAGCAAAGTTTAGGAAGGGCAGCAAAGTAACACTGAGCTATAAAATTAAGACTCAGGTCGAAAGGTCCAGCAAATCAGTGTTGGATTTTCAAACTTAACTGACTGATTTCCTCCGCCTTTCTACAATTACAGGTAACGGTGAATGTAAACACACGTTCCAGGTTCGAGTCCGTGCGCCACCGAAGCACTGAACAGTCCACTCGAAGCTGTTCTGTAGCTAATCCTCTGATCTCCCTGTGGTATCGTCCAATCACCTCAACCCCAGAAAAGAATGTCTTTTAAAATATCTGACTAATTGGATGACTAAGCTTGTCCAGTCCTGTCTTCTTCAGCAGAAACATTATCAGCCAAGAAACATAGCAAAAATGAAGTCATCACCCCAAATCACTTAGATTTACTGAATCTTTGGACTGTTTTTTAGAAGCTCCTTAAAAACCAACTCTAGAGACAAGCCTTGCGATTCCTTCCCGCTCTTTGTTTTTGTGCACTTTTGTTTGGTCTGTCTCTTGATGTGCGGTTTCATTCTATAATTTAATTTTTCCTTTGCACTTCTTTTACATATTTATACTTTTCTTGTGTGTCTCTGTGTGCAAAGTATTAGCGTATCCAACAATGACAGCTGGTAAGAGACTTTCAGTAGACTCAAACAAGATGAAACTCAAAAAAGATGAAGACAGCTTGGAATAAAGTCCAAGATGCAAGCTGCCTTATCAACGAACCAGGGAACTTAAAGGGATCTATTGTTCACTTGCCAAAGGCCTTCAGCTGAAGTTCAAATTCAAAAACTCAAACTTCCACTGTAACTTAAGTGAAAAGTAGACAGTACACAGAGAGTACAAACTTCTACAATCCTGAAAAGTCTTTATTTAAACTAGATTTTCTAAAATGTGCATTTGCAGACAGATCTGCATCAAAATACGTGCAGGAGTTAATAAGATCATATTAAAAAATCAGCTATCTTGATAGCCAAGTGGTTACAGCAGCGTTGCTGGTTTGATTCCAGTCTTCCTTTTACTGGGTGTCTTATCCTCCCTATTTCTTGTCTGCATTCATCACTGTCCTACAAAGGCAAAAAAAATGCCACAAAAAAACTCTTATCTTAAAGAAAAAGCAAACCACTTGTCCTTTGGCCAGTGGTCTAACTTTCCAACAAATCTGTAAGTAAGTTTTTGTTATACAGAGTAAACGAACATGATCTGCTTGGCAGGGGCAACACCACCAACATCAGCTGGCCTACATACGTTTTTTTTTTTTTTTTTTTTTTTGGAAATGGATTTCAGAGCTGGTAGTTAAACATGCACGGACCTAACAAAATACTGCAGCCTCCTGGAGACATCAACATATGGAGATGCCGGTCACTCTGGCAAGCTCAATAAAACAGCAGAAAACAATGAAGGCTGCCAACGAGCTCCCTAAGTTTCCACACGAACTGGCTTAGCAACCAATGAATCATGGCTGGCCGTGTTTTATGGAAATTATCCGCACAGCCACGACTTATCTTTGACTGTTGGGATGAAAATGCCCATTGTGTATGAGCTAACAATGTACTGTAAATGCCAAGTAGACCGCTCGACCCCTGTGAAGTGTTTGTGTAAATCCCATTGTCAGGGTGTTAGGAAAATCACACAGGGGCACTAATGAAATTCTTTCTAGATTGTAACGACTACAGCCGCCGTCGAGCCTCCTTTGAGGGGCTTAAGGAGTCAACAGTCTTCTTAAATGTCAGAGCCTTTGTAGGGCTTAAAGACGGGCGCAGTAGCCACTGGGTGGGATGGTGTTGTGTAAGGGCGGGTGGTGTTAAGGCGTAATCATCACCCCTGGGTGGGAGCGGAGAAAGAAAGAAAGACAGAGATAGAGACAAAGTGATGCATTCCTCCCATACCGGGAGAGCATTTAGAGGACGAGAAGAGACGAGGCATTAATGGAGATTAGCGCTGCAGGAACACACAACCACAGAGTCGCAACCGCACACACACTTATCTGTGCACATGCTCTTAAGATGACCACTTTGCAGTTCACCACCAGAGTTTAGAGCAGATAGGACTCCACATGATGGTTGCATCACTGCAGAGTGTATTAGCGGGAAAACAGAAACGAATTGGGGTTTTTTGTGTAGCAGTTGTAGGTCTCTGAACACGGCCTGGCTGCTGAAGCTGACAGTGAATGTGCACTTGAACATCAAGGTGCTTTAGTATATGTATAGATGAATCTACCTGCTGATTTATGTGTTGCCTTCTCTAGTGTCGGCACCATTACTGCAGTGACAAGGGGTCGTGTCCAACTGGTAACCTGAGATTTGTGAAGTCTTGCACATGCACACTTCATTCAGCACAGTAGCGCTTGACTCGTGGCAGATATATTAGGAGCTGCTTCCAAATATTCTTGTCTAAACGAGTGTGAAGAGCATCTGCAGACGTACGAAGAGAAAACCAAGACCAATGTGTTGTTTTAAAGACGTTTGAGGAGAGTAAGTACTTTGGGAAATCTCCATAGGTCGGAGTTTGTGTTGGATGAAGAGGTACAGACTTTCTTGTACTTTTCCATGTGTAGTTTACTCTATACTTCCAACACTTTGTGTACTTGCGTATATACACCGGGGTTCTGGGGCTGCTTGTCAATGTCTGGGCTTGGCTGCTTTGTTCCATTAAAGAAAAATCTTTAATGCTGGAACATCTATTGATATTTTTTAAGAAAGTAATTTCCTGTTTCAGCATGACAATGTCCCTGTGAGCAAAGCCAGATCTACGAAGAAATGGTTTCCCAGTTTGGTGTGGAAGTACTTCGGAGGAAGGCCAAGTGCAAACGAGGTCTTATCACTCAACATTAGTGTTTCCTCAACAATGTTCTCTCTGGTCTGGAATACCTCCCCTCCGTTCTCTTCACCTTTTGTATCTTTTCTTCCTTTCTCCTTCTCCGCCCAGGCCACAATTCACCTCCTTACCTCCTTCCCTTGTCCAATTCCTAGCCTACTTCATCCCTGGTTCTCTTTTTTTTCCAGTCCAACAGGTCCCTTCCGAAACACGGAATCAGCCCCCACATACTCTACTACCCCAGCTGCTTGGCTTCCAAGGCCCATTGAAATTCGCTTTACTTTTGGGGCTATTTTTAGCATCACAATAAAGCTCAAGAAAAAAAAAGAAACACTTCCCAATATTTCCAGACATTTCACATTAAATGTGCTTCTGGGGAGGGGAACCGTTCCACCAACAGAGGCCTGCCAAAGCAAATGTAATCCAAGGGAAACAATAGCATGAAAACAAGGATTTTTTTCATGAGCAAATGCTTAAATCAGTATTTTTTTAAAAAAAGGACGTCTGTGACATTTGAAATAAAGAGTGGTTTTGTTGGTTTGCAGGGGAAAGTAATATCTTCCAGAAATATTGCAGGGCCTGGAAACAGATGCCTGGAGTGAGCAGGGGGATGAACTGGGCTTGTCTGGAAAGAGCCCAGATGTCCTTACGTCAAGTCGGTGCTCTGTTAGCAGCTGGTGTTCAGCACGGTTACAGAACACTGGATGTTAGTTCAGACTGTAACTAAATTCATAATGTAACTTACTGTACTTTAATGCTGGTACAGAACATCCTCTGTTTAATGTAAAGATTTGCCAGCTTTCAACACGTCACTGTCTTTCAATTATGTCAAATGTACGTGCAGGTTTACAACAAATGATTGCAGATGAAAATAGTTCCACCAAAGATCATCAGTCAGCATGATTCTTAGCTCTTACAAGAAAAATAACAGGTGACAAAGTGAACGTTCAACACCGTTACAGCCAAACAAGTGCTGAGAGACGTTTGATAGATTTATTCTGTGTTAAGCAGAAACTCATTACTCACGATGTGTCTGGAAACCCCAGCTGTCAAAATGTTTTATCCCGTTAAAATAAAAGTTTTGACTGGAGCTAAACTTAGCACACATGGAAACCAGCACGAAGCCCCGTGTGTGTTTAGAAAGTGTTTACCTGTCGGCGAGCTGTAGGATACGGTGATGTCTCCGGTCAGGTCGGCGGGGGGGTAACGGCCGTTGAGGAAAGCCGAAAATGCCACGACTGTGGAGGAACCGACACCTGAAGAGACAGAACAAACATGCGTTTATTTAAACGTGAAATTAAAAAAAAAAAAAAAGGCCTAACGTCACTTCCTGTCTAGCAGCTGTTCCACTAACTTCTGTCACTCTCACTGAAGGTTTCTTTCACTGATCTGAAAAAAGAAGTAGCTTTGACTTTGACAAATCCTCGTCACTTAAACAAAGCCAAACACATGTCGTATTTTCTGTTTCTCTGCTGACTCAAAGAGTCTACACCATCCATCCACCCGTTTATGACTTCATTGCACAGCTGACAGAAAGATGACAGGAAATTGCAGTTCATGATCGGCAACTTAACCTCTATCAACCAGGGCACCATACTGACCGAAATGTGTCTCCCGTTAGCACGGAGTGTTGAAAAATGTCTGAAAGTACCGAAGGCTGGCATGAAATGATTTTGATTTGAACTCTTCTTTATTTATTTCTTCATCAGTTTCTGTTTTTTTGTAATTTTAATTATTATTTTGCATTTTAGTTTGACAGACATCATTTAACTTTTGAACATTTTGGCTTAGATACTTAAATGAAATGAGAATTTTGAAGAAATTTCTTAAAGTAAGGTAGAAAAAAAGAATTGTGTTGTTACTGTAACTTGTGTGCCTTCGTCGAGGTGATATTTATGTTAAATATCACCTCGACGAAGGCACACACTAGGACTTGTCAGAAAATATGTTAAAGGCTGCTGAAACCAGACAGAACATGGAGTGAACCAGGAGACGAGTTGTTGAGCAGGGTGATGTTCTGACGCTGGATTTTAAAGGGGCACTCGACAGATTTTACACATAGTTTGACACGAGGAGTACTACTTAACTCGTGACAGCTAAGTCTGTAGATCTGAAGAATCTAGGGTTTTCTCACCATGGTTGGTATTATTCAAAGAAAGCTTGTGTTACAAAACGTAAGTGTGGAGTTTGAAAGGCATTTAGGAGGCAGGAAAGACAAATGAGTTGCATCTTGGAGCGTGTAGGATTCATTGTTTCAGGAGCTCAAGCGGGAGATGAAGTAAGCCTCATTTTCACCGCATGGCACGGCTTGAGATGATTCTTTCTGACCAATCAGTGAGTAGTCTGCAGTGTTTTTACTCTACCTTTAAGTACTATCCACAACTTTCACCAATGGAAAACCAAAAAAGAACGGATCCAAGTGAATCGAGTCATACCACGCAGCGGTAATGAGGCATAAAAGTCACGATTTTGACCTCCGCTGCTTCGATTTTTACGTCAGCCTTCAGTCTAAATCTGTCCTTGAGTGAGTGAGTCCTCCGACTGGCTGACTGTATGGAAGAGAAGTACTAAATCATTTAAGTAATTTGTGTTATGACAAATGTTAATGTAATTTGGAGTGTGGGTTTCTCCGAGAAACAGAAGTTCCGGCTTTACTCTGGCTCTCTTGAAAATGAAGACGTTGAACGATGGATAAGGAAACAGGGCGGCCAACGAAACACACAAACCTAAAGAGTCAGCATTTTCGAGGTGTGGACACGACAGGATACAGCAAACCCAATATTAACCAGACCCCTACACACACACACACACACACACACACACACACACACACACACACACACACACACACACACACACACACTACACTAAACATATCCAGGCTAGGTGAGGACAGAAGATTAACAACACTAACCAGAACTTTAACTCGCATCCAAGCGACTGAACACACACGGACACACACACACACACACACACACACACACACACACACACACACAACACTGAAATTATACATAGCATGAGAGAGGGGCGATGACTTGTAGCTTCCCTTCAAATACCCCAAAACCAACAGAGAGAGAGAGACAGAGAGACAGAGAGCAAACAAGCTGGAGAGGAAAAGCAAGGGATCAAATACAGACAGAGAGGAAAGGATATATTACAGCTAATGGCTTCATGCAGTCACACACACACACACATACAGGGCGGTGTGGTGGTGTAATGGGGCGTGATGTTCCTGAGCTCGGCCTGTTACAGGTGACTGAACCCCAAGTATGTGTGTGTGTGTGTGTGTGTGTGTGTGTCCAAATGGAAAAGGTGTATGTGTAATGAATGAAAGTGAGCCAAGTGTGTTTGTTTCTATGCAGAATATTGAGTTTTTCTAAATGTATGTATTAAAATATTACAGAACCTCACCGCCCTCCTCCATCTACCATGCACACACACACACACACACACACACACACACACACACACACACACACACTCAGAGAGTCTCAGACAGGGCAGGAGGAGGCGAGATGGATGAGAGGAGATGAAAGGAGAGACGACGACACCTCCCCTCCCACAGACAGAAGACAAGATAAACGATAAAAAGCAGACAGAGACTTTCTCCACACTCTGTCAGACGCCCTGACAGCGTGACCTCCTCTCTCCGTTCTTTCCTCCTCTCTGGCTCCTTTCGCTCCTCTCATGTTCCTTCTCCCTCGGCCTTCCTCTTCGTCTTTTCCTATCTCCCATTTTCTGATGATGATTTGCCAAGAGTGACACGAGAGATCGCCACCGCTCTCATATCTGTAGCTGGAGCCGAGACTTGAATATCTTAGCTTAGCATTGAGACGGGAAGCAGGGGGGGAGGCAGCTAGTCTGGCTCTGTTCAGAAGGTGAAAAATACACCTACCAAGCCCTTTAAACCTTAATGTATTTGAACTGTAAAGCCTTTTTATGAGGTGTTTCGGGCTGCAACTATTGCTCTTCCGGTGCTGTTACTTCCTGGGGTTTTGTTCCCAAATTATTTGGTAATCAAAGAGTTGTGGACAAAATCTGTGCTGAGAGACAAATCTGACATTTGAAAAATCACCTCAGATGTCCACTGGATGCAGCTGTGTCGTGCTCCATCCTTTCCTTACAGCCTCTTCCTTTCAGCCTTCCTCCTCTCCTTTTTTCCTCCCTCCTTTCCCCTTGCTCTCTCTTCTCCCTCCCTGTCATGCTGTCTGTCAGCAGAAGGCTTTTAACCCGTGTGACCTGGAGGTCAAACTGGTCAGACTGGTTTAAGTGCTTTAAGTGTTCCCAGGCCCATTAAGACCAACAAACAACACCAGAGAAGACACAAAGTAATCCCTCCTCCTCCTTCTCCTCCTTTCTCTCTTTCTCTCTGTCTATCCATCTCCGTCTCTTCAGCTTGTCATCGTATATTGAAGCTCAGGGAGGGGCTGCTGTGAGCGTTGAACCTGTGACTTCCAGGTAACGTGTCCGTCTGCGTGACCTGGAGGTCCGAAGCGGTGAGACTGTTCAGACTGGTCCCAGCGTTCTCAGGCACATTAACCTATTAACACCACTGCCAACAAAAACAAACTCCACAAAAGGAGACTGAAATCCCCGTCGTCCATTTCACTACCTCCTTTTTTTCCTCCTCTTTCCTGACTTTTTCTCCATCTCTGCTCTCTTCTCACCCTCATCAGTTCTGTTTTTCTAACTTTTTCACCTTTTCATTGCTTCTACACCTTTTTTTATCCCCATGTTCCTCCCTCTGTTTCCTCTACACAGAAGGAGGGAGCACTGCTCTCCTTTTCCACCTCGATCTGCTACACTTTTATCAACCTCTCCTCGATCTCCTCTCTCTCTCAGATTTCTCCTGCTGCTCCCCTTCTCTCCATCGTGTTCTTCTTCTCTATCGTATATATGACACAAGATACTGAGATCCTTGAGAATCTGGGATTAACATAACTAAACATGCCAACAGGACGTTGACTTTAGGATTGTAGAAAGAGAACATCACACTGGCGTCATGGTAGAAGATAGCTGTGGACGAGCCATCGTGTTTGTTGTTTGTTCTCGGCCCTCGCGTTCACGTGTTTCACCACAACTTGTGGACACGGCGTTCATTTCTGAGGATGAGCACAACCACCACTCCGAGTAACACGCGATATGTTGGATAGTCATGAAGCAAACAAAAGTGCAAGCTTTAAGGCAAGCACTCACATCCTTCTTTCCTTGCTTTGTTCCCTCCCTCGACTTTCATTTCCTCCTTTAAAAAGCATGCATCGATTTATGAGGCAGCACAATGTTTAACTTATTTGGCACTGTGCTTACCTAAAACACACAGTTAGGGGTTAGAGGTAGTTCGATGACATCGTGAAATACTGTGGAATCATGGGAGTTGTTGTTTTCATTGTTAAACAACCGGCTTCCTTCCTTACTCTCATATCTAGTGTTTCCTCATGGAATTTATAGCAACTAGAGGGAGTAAAAATGGGATTTCTCTGGGTTTGAACACTGTTGGAAATATTTGTGTGTGTGTGTGTGTGCGTGTGCGTGTGTGTGTGTGTGTGTGCGCATGTGCAGCGTCGCAACTATCCTCAGGTTAAAGCACTTGACAGCTCAGGCTAAACGAGTACTGACTGTTTAGAAGGGTTGAGAGGTCAAGAGGGGTGGAGATGGGGATCAATACCGCACAAGGAGATGGTGAAGGGGCATGTGTGTGCTTGTGTGTGAGCTTGTGTGTGTGTGTGCGTGTCTGCCCTTTCTTTGCCATGTGCAAATAATATAAAAAGCAAAACATCGAGAGAAAAACAAATCGGGAGGGTAAATTTGTTCAGACATTCCTGGTCTGTTACTGCTTCACCTACGTGTGTGTGTGTGTGTGTGTGTGTGTGTGTGTGTGTGTGTGTGTGTATAATCACACATCTCGGGAGATCCAGAGGAAAACGAGGGAATCTGAGGTGACCATCGGTGTGGTGTTAAACACTGATCTTTGACCTCTACGGGTCAGGATCAGGTCGGATCGCTGCTGAGGGTCTGATCTTAAAACACAGTAAACCCGATCTCCACTCAGAGAGATGAAACAACACGCAGGGTTTCATTTTTAAAACTAGTTTCTTTACGTGATGTGCGGTGATGAGGACGGCGGTTTGTCAACTTTAACGGGAAAAATTGAGCACAGACCGGTTCTCACACGGTGGGAAATCCATTTGGTTGGACTGGAATCCACACACAGACATGACTCAGCATTTAACCGCATCATCGCGGGAGAATTTAATGTCAAATCTGATCAGAAAAGATTGGGAAAATTTCAGATTAATTACATTTCATCGCTGTTTTAGTCAGACGTGTGTGTGAAAATGATGCTGCCCATGAAGGAGAGGAAGAGTGAGGCAGTGGAGGAAAGAGGGGATGTGGAGAAGGAAAAGGAAATAG
Organism: Argyrosomus regius; assembly: GCA_946959425.1. Classification (NCBI taxonomy): domain Eukaryota; kingdom Metazoa; phylum Chordata; class Actinopteri; family Sciaenidae; genus Argyrosomus; species Argyrosomus regius. Next base: position 26,810,765 of record OX336884.1, read on the forward strand.
AGGGAAGCAAAGAGAGAGAGTGAGTGAGGGAAGAAATAAAGACATTGGGGGACAGCGTGACAAATGAAAGAGAGGAAGCAGAGAAAGTTAAAGGGAGAGAGAGTGAGAGTAGGAAAGAGGGAGAACAAAGGAGGCAGTGTGTGGTGAACAGGGGATTGAGTCGCCATCTGAGACGAATAAAAACTGAAATAACAATAAAAGTCAGAAGGCGCTACCTCCCCTCCTCTTCCTCCCTCCTCCTCCTCCTCCTCACACAACCAACCCCCCCACCACCACCACCACCACCACCCCAACATTAAACAGCACATGCACACACAAACACACACACATGACCACTTTTATTGTCCTTTGCTTTCTGTGACAAATCCCTTCAAAAAGGTTTGGAAATAAACTTGAGTTGACATTCATACTTATACTGAACACACACACACACATATCACAAAGACACAAGTGTGGACGCACACTGAGCCAGAGAATCAAAGACACATGGGACGACAGCAGCACACACACACACACACACACACACACACAGCAGCTGTAGCGGAGGGACAAAAACATTCACTGTTCCAAAAGTGATGAATCTCGTAAAAAAAGTTAAGCGTGTTTGCATCTGTGCAAGTGTGTGTGAAGACACGTCGGTGTGTTTGCAGTGTAGGAAGGAAGAAAATGATCAGGTGAGAGAGAGACGCGGAGATAAAGTGATGACGAGAAACAGACGGCGGAGGTGTCACAGCAGCAGCAGCAGCAGCAGCAGCAGCAGCAGCAGCGGGGTTGTTGGTATTAATGTTGCTACAAAACGGTTTCTCTAAATTGCTGCCACATTTTTCCCACAACACCCGCTGCTCTGTCACAGCTACTCGTGTCTGTTCCTTTCCTCTGGTATGTTTATATTACAAAAAAAAAAAAAAAAAGGTTTAAATGAGTCATCACATGACATCAGAATTATAAAAAAGGAGAAACAGAACCAAAACAGAAGCGAGAGAGTCGTACTGTACATGAATAACAGAGATTCATATATGATACGATCAGATGATTTCACTGCAATTTTCTCACACACTGTAGGCACTGCATGCATTCCCGTGCATGCACCATGCAGAACATTGATCTATGGAGCTAGATTTGTTTATCTCACTCCAGGGTCTTTAATTAATAATACAAACATGATGGAAATTGTTCTATCATCTTAAACTCTCGATCTGACCAGAAACATTTTTAATGATGGTCTGGTTTGTCCATTAATTAATTAATTAATTAACATGGCACAGAGTTAGTATTAGAAATATCACTGTATATGGTATTTTAGTGCCTGTTGGATGATCCACCACCTCCTGCTTCACCTTTCCAACATCGGGACAGGGGAGCGTTAAATTCTGGAACTTTTAGGAAGCGGCACTGAGCCCCGCTTCATGCAACAATTGGCCAAATGTACAGCGGTGAACACGTATGCAGGGTTTTAACGTCTCTCTCAACTTTAATCTTTCTGTCACGTTTAAAACTTAAAGCACCGTAATCCCCGTCTCCCCTCGTTATGACTGTCGGCTTTTCACTCCACCTTTTGATTGTGGACGTTCAGAACAACTATAAATACTTCTGCCTTAAGGGAGTTAAAAATCACACCATACAAACTAGTTCTTTTCATCCCATAGTTGTTTAGGAGAGGGGTTATTCTATTTTGTTTTGCACAAACCGATCGTAGGAGGGACGCATCCTGTCACATCAACAACAGTTTTAGTCGATGCAGACGTGGTCAGCGGTCGCTATGAGCATGTTTGTCATGTCAGTCGATGTAGTGTGTTGATTTAAGGAGTTGTCAGTCGGCTTGCAGTTCGGTCAATCTTATCCACATTTTCGTGGCAATTTCTCTGTCACAGTTTTTCTGATTCTGAACATACAGATGACGTGGGCATCACTTCCAGAGGATCTGGAACCAGGCTCGGTATTTGCACCTTGACAGAATGACATTAAAATGAATGAAACATTTCCTGCTAATGGAAGTCTTTTTTTTTTCCTTTTTACTGTTTTGTATTTTTATTGGTGCATGATGTACATCTGCGTACATAATGTACTTACATACAGTGTGCACCAGGCAGTATTCCCTCTACAGCTCAGCCACTTCCCCTGCAATCCATAAAGCGGGGTGTGATTTTCTGGACAAAATCACAGAGTAAACTGACTGTGCGACTGAGATCCAGCTCCTCCTGAGCCAGATCCCAGCATTCATTAAAACTCACGAAACCTCCATTAATTTATTTTTTCCTAATTTTCCAGGACTGTAACGGATGTGAAACACTCGGTCCGGGGGCCAAATCTGACTAGTAAGGGTCAGCCTAGGTGGTCCTGCTGCTTCTGAGTTGTGCCAGGCCATTCTGGGCCAAAGCAAGCCGGCGAGGGGTAACTTAGGTGGGAGAGGGAGCGAGAGAGAGGAGGGGAGGGGAAGAACCAAAGAAAAAAGACAAAGTGTGTGTGTGTGTGTGTGTGTGTGTGTGTGTGTGTGTGTGTGTGTGTGTGTGTGTGTGTGTGTGTGTGCAGTGGCTCTCATGTTTCACAGTAGAGAGCTGTTGATTGACTAGTGGAAGCCAGCGCCAGATTTCTGTGTGCAGGAAGACAAAAGAGCATGACATAAACACATATACACACACACACGCACACACAAACCCACACACGCGCACACACACACACACACACACACAAATACATACAGGGCTATTTCACTCCAAGTGTGTGTGTCTATATTTAAACAGTACATTGGGATGACACGTGCATGTGTTTATGCTTATGTGCCCATGGATATGTATGTGAAAGTATTTATATGACTTGGATGTGTATGTTTGTGTGTGTGTGTTTGTGTTGTGTGTGTGTGTGTGTGTGTGTGTGTGTGTGTGTGTGTGTGTGTGTGTATCTGAGAGAGGCTTCTGAATTTGACCTGGTTGACCGCTACCTAAACTCGTGTAAACAAAGCTTCTCTTTAGTGGTGTAAACGTGACGGTGCAGTGAGTCACGGCCTCTGATCTTCCACATAAACAGTGAAACGTTGAGAGCTGCTGCCAGGAAGAAAAACTCCACGACTTATTTTCTTTTTGGGAGCATCTTCTTCAATACATTTTCTTTTGATTAAGTTTGAGTTTTTGTTGGCATGTTTTTTATTATCTGTTCAGACATGGAAGCTCTCATTATTACTTCCCAAACCAAGTTTTTTTTTCAGCTCAGGTCGGTCACAGAAAATGAGAAATGAGTCATCATTCGTTAGGTCCAAACTCTTATAACTCGTGTTACTGCAGTGAATGTTACAGTGCTTTCAAACTTAACCTGTTTGCTTCGCTTAAAATGAACTCTGCTTTTGGGTTTGTGTGAAAGCTGTTAATCAAACCCGGGTATGGACCAAACAACTGGACCGAGAGCGCTTGAAAAAGGATGGTTTCGGTCCGCTTCCGAGCAGACTCTGCTGTGGTTCGTTTGTGGTGTGGAAATAAACGGAGCGATCGCAGGATTATATGATAGCAGACCGAATGATTTTACCACGACTTCAAACTCCTAATAAATCTCTCTTTCCATTATGAAATCCATTCAGGGAGAGATTTTATCATCAGTCTGTATGAGACATTATGCAAATCATTTTGTCACAGGTACAGGACCATCGAGCTGATGGAGAGTGTGCGTTTTGTTTACCACATGGTTCCGTATGTGTTACTTCAGTGCTCATCTACAAAAGTAGAAAATAATAAAAGTAAAGAAAAACCCTTAAATGAGAAGGTGTGTCCAAACTTTAGACTGGTACTGTATGCAGGTGAAAAGCTGTTAAAACTTCGGTGCTTGTACGATACTCTGTGCTTTGTCAGTTTATTAAGTCCATTAAAAAGAGTTTGACAGCGATCCCTTAGTAATAATCCTCCAATCATTACTGTACAAGACGCCACCTCTTCATCCTGTCTCTACCTGTCAGTCATTATTCATAACTTGTGCTCAAGTTGCAGTCTGGTAATACAAATCATGCTTATTATCAGTTATTTCTTTGTGTGCATAAATATGCACATGAGAAGCATTAAAGCGCTGCATAAACTTCTGTCAGTCACTTGAATTTGATCTCCCCACGTGGGTCCTGATGATGCATGATGGCAGTCGCCAAAAACTGTCCAATCAAGAGTTCGGTGTGAGTCTGTATAACTTCATGTTTACTCCTGTTGGTTCGTTTGTAAGAGTCAGAATGAACAGGAAACGCAACAAAACTAAAATGCAACATTTTTTCTCTTGCAGTGCGTGGACCAAAGGAACCAAATTACAGGTGTGTAAGCTCCATTTAAAGTGTCTAAAAACACAAAGGAATAAATGTTTACTGTTGAACAGCCAAGGTCATTTAGCATCACATTGGAAACTACTGACCACTACTGACTTCATAACAAAATTGGAAACTGGTCTGCGGCAGTGAAATCTCTTGAAAAGTCATTTGGTGTAAGGCCAGCATGAGATGTAACAATTTTTTTTCACAGAAATCCCCAAATGAGACCACTGATTTAAAGGTTTTATTAATTGTTTTTGGTCCAGTGGTGGAAACCGACTTATTTAAACACACTGAGTCAGTTTTGAAGTCTTTGGTTGGGGTTGTTTTGAATACGTGGCTGTATCATTGGGTGTAATGGCCTTTTTTTGGGGTCTGGCTGCTTTGTCATTTCAAATTTATATGGCTTGACTGGTTTTCTACAGAATATTAATGACACAATGCAAATGTGGCTCTGCGGATGCGTGTATATATAGTTTTATGAGCACGTTTGGTAAAAATCTATGACAGAAATAAAAGATTTAACATATGAACTTGGACATATTGAAACAAAGAAGCATGTGCGGGGTAAAATATGCCAAAATATGAAATGGAAGTCATATAAAAAAAATATGTAACCATTATTAATGGTGGAAACTGACACAAGAATTTACAGGAAATATACTGCGTGTTGTGCTAAACGCGCATCATGTTTGAATTAACAGTTGCGGAGGTCGTGTATAGTATATGTACAGATAAGAATGCGCTGTGGTAAAACGCATTATATTTCAGCATAGACGCGTCATGAATCATGGGAAAGCAGTGGTCAGTTTGATTCAGGGCTCACAATAAATGGATGGTGTTCCAACCGCCTGAGAATGCTCGCTCACATCTTGAAATCATAAATTCACAATCCATACTGGTCCCTCTCAAAAAAAAAAAAAAAAAAAAACTTTGTGACTGCTCCTCTTTGATGGATGATGGTTTCCGCAAATGTCGAGAGCACTTTCGGAGGGAAAAAAATGACATATTTCTGGGGCTGGTCCAGCTTCTGTGCGTGTGGACAAGGCTTCAAAAAATGTTGTGCCGACACCATCCACGCTATATCATTTGACCTCATACTGAATAATCCATAGTGGGATTTACACCCTCATAAGGATGATTCAGTTAATTACAGGATGGTTTGACAGTATTATGTTTGCTCTAAACTGTGAAGCGCAGAATTCCAACGAACCAGGAGGTCCAGCAATAACATTCCTGTAATGTCGAGAGAAATATCCCATTCTGGGGTGTAACAAAGGAATTGAAATTCATTCTACTCATGCAATTACTCAAAGTTTCTCTGTATGAGAGCAACAACTTAATGGCTGAAATGAAGATTTGAGGAAAAAAGTTGCTTGTGTGCATTGTCAGATTTGGTTGAAGACTCATTTCTCCAGTTGTCATTACCGCCATGACTGTCTGTGGACATGGCTTGTCCTAATGTGGCGCATTCTACCGTGAGAAGACACATGACAATTGCTGAATGAATCGCAAATTTCAACAGACTTGCGATTAATTTAGAAAAAGAAAACATGAGGGAATGCTTCCATCCACTACCGTTACCCGAATATTAGAGTTGGTTCACAAGATAAGCAGTACGTGGCACCCATTATCAGAAGAGGGTGCAACAAGATGACGGAATAGTTGCGTTAAAAAAACCATTCGGAAAACAGGATGGAAACTTGAAGTTTGTGTCATAATGTGAGGAAGGTCACATCAGATCTGCGTGGAACAATCATGGATCTATTACAGAGCCATGAGTTCAACATTCACTACGTCACGACTTATTCAATAAAAGTGTTTCCATCTCCGTTAAGTGCATCGACTCTTAATCAATAGGGCAAATATTCCAACTCAAGCAATTTCGTAAGTGCAAAAACAAAATTGAGGATGTTTTTCCAACTAATCCCAAATACTTCAAAACAGACATCGAAAAATATGTTTCTGGAATAATTAAGGTGAAACGTTTGATTGACAGATGTTATGATGATTTCAACCTTTGCTTGCCGAATGCGTAACGACCTCCGTTTTTAGGGCGGACCTGAGTCAGATTTTCTGGGCTGCTGCAGAGCAACTTTCAAACATTGAGTCTTCAAATTTGAACAATGCTCTCAGTTGAGTTTGTTTTGCTAAGAAAGAACAAAGGCATTCGAAATCTGGCGGACATGCGCTTCACTCCCGAAAATAACAACACCAAAAAGGCGACAAAAATGCAATGGATTCTGGGTAGCATGAAGACAAATGTCAACATCTGGCAGCTTGGAAAGATGATCACAACAAAAGTCCTCATCCTCAGCTTCTCATGTTCTCAACTCTAAGAAAGGACTGGTACTTGTTGTCTTTAGAAAAATCTCTAACCTGGCACGATAAGTCACAGAAAATCCTCTAATAATGAAGCTACTCATGAGTCACTTCACTCTACTTTCCAAGTCATGGTTTGCTTATAGTTTGGCAACTTGAAGCAAAATCAAATGCAACAAAGGAAATTTTTTCACTCTTGGTTCAGACCACAGAAACAGAAAAACTGTACGTGTGATCTAAGACAGCGTTAGGAGTCCCACAACAAGCAGAGCAAGGCATCAACACCGTCAGGGTGAGAGGTTCAACTCCCAACGGGGCCACAGATTTTTAAAACGTGTGTTCTCGTGGTACCAGAAAGGAGCCTCTGATAAAAGCCTCCCACCGACTGGTTTGCATTACACACTCTGTAAATTTACGTTAGCGTGTCAACATGCACACAAAAGGTGGAAAGAGTCAAACAGAAGAAACAGAGAACGCTCGACAAGTAAACGGCTCAGAGTGAAAAGCAAATGTCGTGTCACGGGACGGGTGATGTTCTTTTAATGAACCGACAGCAGATATCAGTGTTTGGGGTTAGGAGGTTGTGTGTACGCAGTGTCTGAGTGACTCACATCAAAGTTAGCGCCATCTGGTCGAGGTGACAGAGTCTCCCCGACAGCCAGACAACAGAACACACAGTGTAAAGGCTGATAAGGGTTGAACAAATACACACACCAACACACACCTCTTGCTCGCTCAGTCACTCCCTCTGTGTGTGTGTGTGTGTGTGTGTGTGTCTGTTCAGACTGTGGAGGAGGACGTGATGAAGGAGAGGAGAGGAGCTGACAAACTGTGTGTGTGCTGTACGTATGAGTGTGTGTGTGAATGAGAAAGTGAGTGACAGAGAAAGAATGGGAAAGAACAAAAGTGACTGACATTAGATGATGGAAGCTCTTACACAGAACGAGCTAAACGCCAGACGTTCCTTAAAAAATATGAACCTTAGAATAAACTTAAAGGGTAACTTCTGTTGGACCTTATTTTCCCATATTTGTGTGATTAATGGGGTCAACGAGTTCCGAATTAGAACCAGTATTGAATGAGAACCCTGCAGTCATGAAACAGGCGTCGCCTTATGGTCTATTGTGCTCCTTTCCACAATGTTGTCAGACACGCCTAATAACAATACGAGCCTGTCAGTGGCAAAAACAACTTTTAATGGACGTACATTGATGGTGCATAATTGACCTGAAGCATGACGTTACATCCAGTTTAGCTTCTGCTGGCTGCAACACACTCACTCTCTGCTGGATTGATTTCAAAAACCGTTGTCCAGATTAGTCAGATTGGTACCAAAGTTGCTCTTTAACCCTTAACTAAGTTTAGTGCTCTTCTTAGAATCGACTTTGGTTTTGGTTGTCAGATTTGATGTCATTCCTTCTGCCATATAGCCTTCCTCTAGTCGTCTGTCCTTTTTACCTTCTCTTTCATCGATCGAAGTTTTATCTCGCCAGGATACAGCCACTTATCCATTTATGCTGCTGTCTCAATGCTATTTTTCTTTTTCACCCCAGAGAACAGTTCAAGCTACTTCGTCTTGGATCATCTTCATTTTTTAAGTGTTTAAATTCATGGCCTGTGTAGTTGTAATGACTTTTATTAGACTCTGGTGCAGGGACACTAAACTTGCTTCACCTGGGAGCCATTTTCGTCCGAGCTAGGTGAGAAATGTGTATTTCTTGTCTATTCTCCTCATCAGAACTGCACTATAGTTCACAGTACTGCTGGAAACAACTGAGGCATACTTTGGATTGTGATCCTTATAAATACAATGGAGAGGACAATAAGGAGGGCAAACGAGGACAAACTAATTCAAAGAATCACCACACACACACACACACACACACACACACACACACACACACAAAGAAAAGCTGATATTGACTGACCCATTGGCTCCAGGACAAACTGGTCCTGAGTGACGGCCAGAGGAGGCTGAATGCTGACGGTCAGCTTAGAGGACTGTACGACACAGCTGGCCTTCACTTTCACCTGGAGAGAGGTTAGGGAGGAAAAGAGGTCAAGATTTGTTATGGACACAAAACAAAGATGAGAAGAAATGTACAGAAATAAAAATAAAGATGGAAACAAGATGAGACAATAAAGACAGCCACAGCTCACCTGTATGGTTACTGAGGGGATGGGCACACCGTCGATGTCTTGGATCAGAGCTAGCTGTAGGTAGAGATAAACAGAATGATGAGTCTGTCGGTGTGTTCTTATGGTTGTAACGAGTAAATGTGCACACATGTGTATTTGTGTGTTTACCGATTGGCTGTCCATGTTGGGGGACACAGCAGCTGTAACTACGAGGTCGTCCTCAGCGTCACTTTTAGGCAGAATGTCTAAAATGACGACAGATTGATGATTAGATTCTCAAAACCAGAGCTACTTTGTAAGCAAACATCACTTAAACATTGATCATTGGTCTATAAAAAGGTGAATCAATGACAGTTTTCATAATTGATTATACATTTAAGATATTTAAACAGCAAAAACAGCACAAATTTGCTCATTGCAGCAACTCAACTGGACTTTCAGGCTGTTTATTACACTATATAAGAAACAGTCTGGACCCAAATTATTTCAAACTTGCTGTAAGATATTGTGCCCACTTGTATTAGGTGACACGGCTAAACAGTCACTTAAATGGAGCCACAACTCACACTCTTTAGTGAGCAGTTTAACTGTCCTGCGGTCTCACAGTGGCAGCGGCCATAAATAATTGATTTTTTTCTTTTTCACCCCAGAGAACAGTTCAAGCTACTTCATCTTGGAGCATCTTCATTTTTTATAGTGTTTAAATTCAGGGCCTGTGTAGTTGTAATGACTTTTATTAGACTCTAGTGTCGGGACACTAAACTTGCTTCTCCTGGGAGCCATTTTCACAGAATGACAGAACATTAGGATCATCCGTGGAGCAGAATTCATGTGGCAGAATGAGATGACTTCAAAGTTGGATCTTCTCTTCTCTTGCATTGCTACCAGGTGGGAACGCTGAACACAATGAAGCATGTTTTGACTCGTGATGGCGAGGTGACAGATTCATTTGTCGATTTTTTATTGACTTTCTTGTTTTTATTGTCAATCTTTTGATGTTTGCTGTCCTCACTCATCTTTGCCAAGATGTAAATCCACTCACAGCAGGTCAGATGTGTGAACTTTTCACAAGTGTTTTCAAGTGTCACCGCTTCTGCACACTGCACAGATCACTGATAACTTGGCCCAAGGACATATTATTGCATATTTACTAATTAGTATAAACAAACAAATCTAGTAGGTGATCAGTGATCAGTCTCCTACCCTGAGTCCTGCTCGCCTCTCTGATGTACTTCTGCAGCTTCTTCATCTCAGCGTCCACCTGCTCGTAGTCGACTTCCCTGGCGTCCACCTTGGGTGTGGAGAAGAAGGAGGGGTCCGTACCCATGTAGGAGCAGAGGAGGTGTCCATCGGAGCTGAGACTGATCACGACTCCTTTCAACTCTCTGAAAACAGGAGAGAAGAGAGGAGAGGAGTTAACTCAACAACATGTACAACTTTTACCTAGTGTGCCCTATCTGTTCGTAACCTGTGTTTCTAAAATGTCTTCTGTAGTTCAGCATCATGACTTCGTTTCATGCTTTGAGGGAAACATGTATAGCTCAGTCTTGGTTTATGATATGAAACGAGATGGAAAGAAAGAGAGCAAGAGGAAATGCTGAGTGATGCAATAATGTATGTTAACTCTGTGTGTGTGTATGTGTGTGTTAACTGGTTGCAGATGTGTTGTAGTTCCAGTCTAGTGAGGTGGTAACACACACTCGCACACAGAAACACACGCTGGGGGGGTTCAGGTCTAGAGCAGAGGCTGGCTCCGCACCTGCACAGGAGGGTGTCTGAGGGAGCATAAAACTTTCACTTTAACTGCTGCAGAAACACTCACACACACACGCTCACACACACGGACAACATTTACACTTGTCATTCCAAGTGTCTCGGATTCAGATACAATCCAGATGCGATTTGAGACACTTTCATTTACACTTAGCCACAAACACAAGCACATGTGCTTCTTTGTTGTCCAGATCAGAAACAGGAGTGTCACAATTTCAATTTTAGATTCAAAACCGACTGAAGCGAGCGTTCGTTTTTCGAGTACTGAAATCAAAAGCGGGATCGATAATTCACCCAGTACTCCAGTTTTGGCAGGTGAGCTCTTGTTGTATCTTTCTGCCACCTAATGACACTTTTTTGTTTGTTTTTGACTCAAAGTTTTTGAGATAAGAAGTTTATTTCAGCTAAACTTTACCAGAAGGAAAGTGAGGACAGATCATGATTAAGAAAATCAGTGGATACTTCCACAGACTGCTCACAGATATACGTAGCTACACTTTTAGAGGAGTAAAGTGTATGTGTGTGCCTTGGAAGGATGGATGCGTTTACACACTTTCAGCATCTGGCTCGAATGCATCTAAAACCTCCTGTAGAGGTTTTGAATGCTCCTCGGATGCATTTACACTCTTTTGAGATTAGATAACTATCTGATCTGCCCACATGAAGTGACTGAGTCTAATCATATCAATTAATAAAAATCTGTTGTAGTAACACACACACGTGTTCATAAAGACAACAGCTCTTACATTGCCTAAAACACACACACTCACACCCTTTCCCATACAGGGAGGTTGTGCTGCAGAGATGGGTGACATTTGGTGGACGTTTTGGACATGTGTAGAAGAACAAGTGACCGGTTTTTGCAGTAATTTTCTTAACATCGTGAAGTATTTTTGACCAGATTCTGTTCTGTAAGATCTAATCCATGTATTCCTTCTAATGTAAACAGATGAGAGTGTAAACTGCTTGAACATCATGCCGCTGCCAGTATTCCCTTTTAATGGGTCGCTTTCCTTCAAGACTGAGTCTAACACTCCTTTGGATCTTTTTTTTAACATCAATGTATGCATGCCAGGATCTGATTTTCCTCTGGTCTGTTTTAGATCGGGTCCAAATTTGGACTTGTAGTTGGTGTGGACGCTTTATAAAGCCGGCTTTGGCAGAATTAAGCAATAAAATTCAATACTGCTCCCCTAAAAACAAAGCAGAGACTCCTGGAGCACTGGTATAAATCACAGATATTCACAGTGAGCTGTTGGAGTGTTTGTGTGTGTGTTTGTTTTGTGTGCATTAGTGTGTGTTTGTATGTGTGTGTGTGTGTGTGTGTGTGTGTGTGTGTGTGTGTGTGTGAGTTGCTCTCCCACACTCAGTGGGTGCAGTGCACCGCCGACACACTGAACAAGACGATGACTATCGAGTGCTTTAAAACAACACAGCCTCAAACTAAACCAAACAGCTACCCAGACACACACTATCTCCTGCATCTAACACGCACACACACACACGCACACACACACACGCACACACACACACGCACACACACACACACACACACACACGCACACACACACACGCACACACACACACACACACACACACACACACACACATACAACACATCGTTTTTCAGCCATGTTTGTGTTTTGTGTTGTAATTGTATCAAATTGACGAAAAAAAAAGACAAATGATTGGCTGGCCCCTCCCTACTCCGCTCTGATTGGCCAGCTGGAAGATATTCTCGGGTCATTTCCTGTCAAAAAGTCACACACTGGATTTCACAAGCTGATAAACACAACAACACACCTGCTCTGTGTGTGTGTGTGCTGCGTGTGTATTTACCTGTGTAAATGCACACATATGAGCATGTCAAGCTTTCTCCATGTGTGTCCACGTGTGTGTGTGTGTGTGTGTGTGTGTGTGTGTGTGTGTGTGTGTGGTTGTTGTATAATTTGCCATTTCCTGTGAGATAACACTTTTAAGAGTGAAACTCCATTTGGAAAAACACTTGCACCTCACCGGGGGGAGCAAAACCACCGTGTGAGGTGTGACCTTGTGGCTATGTAATGTGTGTGAGGATACGGGAGGTGATGCTGTCTGACCACCACGCAGTGTCGCAAGCTCGATAGCACCATGTATTCCTGTGTGCTGGAGGTCAAAGCTAACCTAGCCTTGATCACAGGAAACTGGGCTGTTGGTACAAGCCTGCCATTGGCCGACTTTCGGTCGCTAGAGGAAAACACAACAACAACCTCCGAACTAACAACCTACACACCCTGAAGTACCACCATGAAGGCAGACATTAAAATATAGTAGCATAGACCGACCCTGACACAGGAGTTTTTATTATTGACTGTTATAGAATCCTGATCAGAACCAGTTCAAGAACTGGACCTAACTTCTCTTCATAATATTTCCCATTTGGAGCCACGACAAAGTGTTTCTGAACCATTTATTTTACCTCCACCGACTATCTTGCCGCTACATTTTATTTATTTATTATTTATTTATTTCTCATAGCTTAATTTCAATAGAAATGTTGTAATATTTTGACCCTAACCTAGTCGCTAACAGTATCACATCTTTTAAGGCAGCTTTTGTAACAGCTACCTAATGTTTTGCTGGGATTTAGTGCAAATGTTCCACCATAAAAAGTTCCCTCCTGACACTATTTTGCAAGGGCACAGTCACTGCATCCTGTGCTTAGCACTGCCCAAGACAAATGTGGTTGATTTAAAGAAATAGAAACACTTTACCAGAACGATAATGGGTGCAGCCAGGCCTTCCTCCAGTGCTGTGAGGACAGGTCTGGCTACCCGAGACTAAAGCTAGCCAGCCACAAGCAGCTACCGTCCGGTTCTCTGCGTTTCCGTTGGAGCGACAGAAGCATGTTTATACCCCTTAAAAGTGCTTTCTGTGTATGTACCTGTGTTGTAGCTGTTGTAGCTTGTTAAGGTCTAAATGTATTAGCGGGGCCATGTGTTGGGTTTGCCAGAGAAAAACAGAATAAATCTCTCATTCATGTACGCTGCTGACGACTTGCTAATGTTACCGGCAGCGATTACTCAGAGGTATGAACAGGCGGCAGTCAGCTAGTGTTCTGCTTTTTATGTATAGCATGGCAACTACTACAGGCACAACAATATTCCACCAAGAACATGTGTGATCATGTGTGTTATGTAACAAAAATGTGTGTTTTCTCCCACTGTAAATTCCCAGTAAGTTGGATCTCAGTGAAGTCACCTGATACTTTAACAATAAGACAAGTTTTGTTACCTTGTCTGACCTTTTTTTTTACGTTTACTACACAGAATGCATGCACGTCATTCTATAATATGAGCTTATCCTTCCTGGAGGTTGCAGTAAATGAGCCGTGAAGGGGTTCCAAAAGGAAACCGTTTTGGTTCCACTGTGGTCTGACTGTCAGTAACCCAGTCAGTCAGCCTGTCAGTAGGTTCTCAGATTTATCTCAGAGGAAACTGTGACATCAGATGTTATGTTTTGATGGAGGTGGTACTCACGGGAAGTTGGCAACGCGAACGGCCACGGGCACAAAGGGGAGCTGGGCCGCCCACTTCAGAGTCACATCCTGGTAAACCAGCAGCATGTTTGTGTGGTTACTTAGCAACAGGTTGGTCGTGCCATCCGTCACTAGACGAGACCAAAAAAAAACAGTTAGAAGACGAAGAAGACAGAAGAACAGAGCCTATACATTTTGTGAATTTTCTTCAGGAAAGTAACTTACAGTGAACTCGACGGTACAAAAAGCCTCCAGGATAAGAGTCAGGCTCACGTTACTAAAACCACAGAATGACTGTGACGGAGACGCGATAGAACAATCTCCTCCTGATGTAAAGTTCAAAGACATTTCGATGACTTTCCATAAGTAAAGCAGAAAACCTTTGTGGCCTTCTTCCTCCCTGGTTTGTTTAATGTCACTCAACCTTAAGAGGGCTGTCAAACACCTACCACAAAGAATGTGTGAATAAATAAAGTTCACCTCAATACGGAACAAATAGGATTGAACTGGACTACCACGAGGCCCCAGAACAGTTCAGTTAATTCTTTTGAACGTGCACGACTCTTCTCTGCAAATAACCACTGAATTGATTATGCAAAATTCAAAGTTCTGCTATAGACATAAAAGCCTTTTTTTAATCCTTCTTTCCTTCCTCTCCTTTCACTTACATTCGTGCAGAAGTATGCACGTTTTTGCATGTGTGTGTGTGATATGTATTGAGAGGGTGAACCACCGGTATGACTGCGTCCCGAAACAGGCCAAAAGGAATTACTCGGCAAACCCACGTTCTATTTTAAAGTCATAAAATAATAAATGATTGATCACAAAAACCAAATGAGGTTTAAATCTGCGTCATACCTGTTAGAAATACAATATAAACTGCAGTTTCTTTCTTTCTTTTGCTGTTATGAAACCCAGCCTCGGTTTCATAGCAGCACAGATTCGAGGGTTTTGTCTCTGACTTTTAAGCTTTGGAAAAAAGTGGTGCATAGTCACAAATCCAACCATGGGGCACAGAAATAACAAATTCCTGTGGTGGGTGGCATTGCCCTTTAAGATGAGTGAAACTTGTCCTCTCCTGTAAAGAAAAATCATCTCTTTACATCTCACATCTGGTTTGTATATAGAATTTTGTCATTTAGATCTTTCATTTTAAGACAAGGTCAGCTTTAGGTGTATATATAACTAAAGTTACATATACACTTTCTCCTGTGACTCAGGGCTTGAAACATTAAATATAAATACTACTTATGTTTTACTACTTATGTTTCTCACACACACACACACACACACACACACACACACACACAAATGTCCAGTCTATCCCACCAATGGTGCAGTTACCACCTAGAGAGATCTGAGGTGACGGCCACACGCAAAACAAACACACCTCGCTCACACAGTTGAATACGCGAGTTATAATATGGTAACGGCGGTCAGCAGGGTGGTACACTGCAGGGGTCAAAATGACAGAGTGTGTGCTGGTGCCACATCAAAGCAAACACACACACACACCTTCTGCTGTATCTCGGCGTCAGCGTTATAATTACAAACCTAATTATAAAGGTCCGAGCTACGTTCTGCCGTCATGTTCGAGCTGAGCGTTTCCCCCCAAACATCAGTTCTTTTTCTTTCCATCCTTTCCTCGGCTACTCTTCAATCTACAGCCCTTATCCCCACGTTCCCTTCTTCTTTTCTTTCCCCTCTCCTCAACTCTTCAGCTTCTCTTGTACTACTCTCTTGTTCCCTCCTCACCTTTCTGTCCCCTTTTTATTCTCACCTGCTTTCCTGACCCCTCTCTTTTGTCCTATTTCTTTATTTTTCCATCATCTGCCCCTGGTTTCACTCCTCCTGTCTTTCTTTCCCCCCCTCCCATCCCTCTCTTACTTCTCTTTTCTCCCACAATGTGTCTGTCATCATTCCTTGAAGAAGAAAAGTGGTCTGAGACACGTAAAGGGACGTAACGTCCCCGGTTCAATTGCAGCCAGGGACAGATGATGG
This sequence comes from Argyrosomus regius, assembly GCA_946959425.1. Lineage (NCBI taxonomy): Eukaryota > Metazoa > Chordata > Actinopteri > Sciaenidae > Argyrosomus > Argyrosomus regius. Next base: position 26,826,790 of record OX336884.1, read on the forward strand.
ATGTCCTTTCCGTGTTGTCTTTATACCGCTGCTGTCCAATAAAGGCGTGCCCGCCTAAAAATAGTCTTATAAAATGATGGAGTAGAGAAAGAACTTTCATCTCAGTCTTTTGGAGATGTTCTTTGGCTCTTTAGTGAGTTTCTACTGCTGCATGCTGTCATTATTTTTCATTTCATAATTATCAAGCCATCCAGTAATCTGTATTAATCTTGTTTCATTTCATTTCAAACCGAGAGATTTACCATCTCATTGTGGTTTGAGTGCAGGAGCTGGAGTGTTTCTGATGTGCAGTCAAGCCAATCAAGCTTGAGAAAAAAGAAAAAGAAATAGATGGACGGAGGGAGGTTGACGAGGAGAGATGTCCAGCAGAGGCAGCTGTGAGGCTGAAGGCCAGAAGGAAAGCATTAGAAATCACTCTCCTTTGTCTCTCCTTTCTCTGCACTACACTCTCAACTCTGAGGGTTCTGTGGAGATCCACTAAATGGCCCTGCAGCATAAAAAAGACACCCTTACTGAATGCTGGGTAGCAGCTCTGACAGTTACAGTCACACTAAATGTTGGTCTGTTAACAATAAACCCGAGAGCAAACATGGACACAGAAGACTGCAGCGGCGGAGTGATCCCTGGAGTTTTTTTTTCCAGCCATGTGGGAATTTTTATGTGGTTTTGATTGTTGACAGGAATCATGTCCCAATAAAAGATACTTTTGTTGCGCTGGCACATCACGTATTAAATTTATAGCTGATTTCCAAGAGCAATTTAAATAATCTAAATAATGTCTGGAAAAGATAGTGAAGGGCACTTTGAAAGCTGAGATATTTTAATTCTAAAATTGAAAACAGATATCAGTAGAAAGCTCTTGGCCGTTCTTGCAATCCCTCAATCAATTCTCCCTTCTGGATCCTTCCTCCGGTCTATTTTTTGCTTTTTCTTCACATCCTCTTTTATTTTCTCTTTCCATCTGTCAGCTCTCTAGTAGATTTCACATCAAGTGCACAAAAGTCTCACAAAAGAGGTTCTATGGTGCATTGTTGCGTAAACTGAACCAGACAAAAACCTTTTTGTTGCTCATAAAAAAGGTTGTTTATTGCCGCATGCTCAAAAGGTTAGACACAGAACTTTTATTCTACTGTATTTATGCACCGTTCTGGAGGTCCAACCATATCTGGGTAATTAATTTTGCTCGGGGTGATAAGGATCAGGCTGCGGTGAAGTTATACCACTTTCCTCCTCTCAGTCCGTATCAAAAAATAAACAGCTTTTAAAGCTTCTGTCCCTTTTCTGCCAGGGTAAATAAAGCAAAGCAAAGAGTGTGATGCAGTTTTTGAGGGTGAACTTGGTTTATTGCAGATCAAGACTGATCAGAAACACACTGATCAGACAGAAACACAAACACAGGCGTGAAATGTCCCAAAAAGAAGTAATTTTCAGTATCCAGATGGGTTTAATGTTCATTTTTCAGAATTATTTTGTTTTTTGGATCATAATACAACAGCGGGTGGCTTTTCACTAGAGCTAAAACTAATAGATTCACATCTGTGTGTGCACATTTGTGATTGTCTACTTTGCTAAATTGCCACAATCACGGCGCAATTTGATACAATTGCACTCCTAATCGCTAATTATTGAATAATGAGACCGTTTGTGTGGAAGAAAATCATCCATACTGTCCTGAGAGGTATAAGATTTTAGTAAAAAAGAGACACTGGAGACTGCATTCATAAGACATCCTTTCTCTCCTTCTCTAACAGGAACTGTGTAAACTGTAGTGGACCACTCCAAGATCTGTTGGCACTTTGAGATTATCGTAACACACACACAAAAAAATCAAATCTTGTCCATTGTGTGTGTGTGTGTGTGGGCAGCAGTAGCCAGTGTTTCTGGCCTCGGATTAGTTACTAGACAGCTGCACAATCATCACATTATACATGATCCATATGAGGTGAGGGCAAGGAGAAGTGCTCAGGTCTGGAACCAATTACAGCTCTGTAGAGTGTGTGTATGTATTTATACCATATTAATCAACTGTATCATCCAGATGATTGATATGATGATTTGACATCTTAAACAAATCAAACCCTTTCTGACCTACAAAGAAAGAACTGTATTTTATTTATATATCACTCAATTTTATTTATGTATTTATTTATATTGTCTTGCTGCAGGAAATGAAGTTTTTTTTTGCCACATTTTGGGTGAATGATGATGGGAAAACAGCCTCGTTTTAAGCTTCACAACCTGCCAACTTCTTTTAAAAAAATCACCAAATATGGACATACATGGTATTCACTGCAGCCATGATATATCATATGTACTATCTATCAATCCATATATCTGAATTTATTACGTGATCCATTCATCTTGCACCATATGTTTATATACTACAGTGTGTTCAGTAGTCTGTTCAGTTTTTTGTTTTAATGCATGCAGCAGAGCTACTCCGGCTTTTCCATCATGTTCTGCCAAAACCAGCTTCCTGCAGAGCCAGTCGTGTGGCACCGGGCCACTGCGCAGCGCAGAATACTTTGTTTTTTTGTGTTCACTTATTTTCAACAGTTTGGTTGTGGCAGGTGCAGTGATGCACGCTGAGTTTTGTGTCGCTGCCCTAAACTTCACTCCCGGTTGAACACATTGGAGCTTTACCAGTTGCCTCACTGGCTGAATGTGACACTATCTATGCAGCACAGCGGCTGTGCTTGGTTCTGTGTAAGACAACGTCCTGCATCTAAATCCTTCAAGAACAACAAGTCCTGTAGCTTAATTTTATTTTCATTTTTTTCTCTCAGATGATTCCCAATTAGCTGCCAAGGACTAAGAAGTATGCCCTTTGACTTCTTGCCCTCTGTGAGGTAATCTAACATCTGCACTGTGTGTTTACAGGAGAAAACAGCCTGCAAACCAATCACTGCCACCAGAAACATGATGGATCCCTTTTTATTTCCTCTTTAAAACTCTGGTATATGTATGTCTGTATTTCAGTCCTTAAGAGGATCAGGAGTGCAGGAGTAGAGCTGAACAAATAGCTTGTAGAGCCGTAAAGGTGAATCTTTATACTTAGCTTTAACTTGCTGTACTACTTAAGGTTTACCTGAGGAGTAGGGCAGGAAGCAGCTGGGGTTGAACTCCAGCTTCTTCATGAAGCGGATCTGGCCGTTGTCGCGGAGACAGTAGAGGTTCCTCTCACCCAGAACGAAGATGGAGGAGGAGGAGTGGGAGAAGGAGGGCACGGAGAGGTCGAGGGCCTGTTCTCCCAGGACAAACGTCCAATCAGGCTGGAGGAGAACACACACACACACACACACACACACACACACACAGGGTTACAGTGCACTACCATTCAATTTCAAAATAACAGGTGTGAGGTATGATAATAAATTTGAACTCTTAACTCGAGTGCTCCCTCTGCATATTAATCATTAATCAGTGTTTGTTGGTCCTTTAACACGCTCAACCCAGAAATCTTTGTTTGTGCTAGTGTTGCTCAGGATGGTTGCCAGGAACGTATCCAGGTCACAAAGGATACATTTTTCCAAGAGTTGGATTATTTACATTTGACTGGGGAAAACAAAAATTCCAAAGATTTCTGTGTAAAGCTGCATTTATGACAGAAAGTGACAACATAATCTTGCCGTACGCACATTAGTCAAGTTTTTAAGTGTCTCTCCGGTGTGTCCAGGACTCACCATCAGCCTCTTGCCTCCAGTCTTGAGGGGCATGTCAGGATCCTGTCGACTCTCTGCCTCTGTAGCCACGGCCAGCGTCTCATACCTGGGAGTCAGAGAGACACAGACAGCTGCTCAGAGCGTCTGAGGATCACGTTCAAAATCATGACTTACACTGACCATTAAAACAGCAAAACACCACACGGGTTACTTCTATTTTAACTTGGCTGCTGGTGGAGCTGGATGTGATTTTGCTTGCTCGAGCACACTTTCTGTTCAGGGAGTATTTCTCATTGTAAGTATCCCCATCAGATATTTCACAGCCAGTCTAAAGACTCAAATTAGTGACTCTCTGGTTACAAATTTTGCTTCTTTTACCACTAGCCCAAAACCACAACAACACCAGCCATTTTTGCTGAGTGAAATTCCATCTGCAAGGCCAGGGCAGTAGTACACATCATTTATTAACATTGAAATAAAGTCGAACACCGTATAACGTTTTAAATATTTAAAAAAAATCCACAGCTAGCGTCTTATATTCGCCCTTCTCTTTTACAGCTTCTGTCAGGTCAGTCAACAAGCTGCTGACCTGCTATTACCCGGAACTGCGGTCTATCAGTTTTAATCAGTGAGCTCTTGGCATCTGACTGAGGATAAAGTGGTCAGACTGATCTTGTGGTCAGTTGTTTTTGGCATCTTCGGCATCAGGAGTTTTCCAGTAAGACGCTGGCAGTCGAAGCAGCTTGGCAGGAGTCTATCCCTTCTCCTCTAACACCTGGATGAACAGAGAGCTCCAAAACCCCGACCCAGCCCGACTCCGAACCGCAGCCCAAACACTACATAACTGCTGATTTATCCACTCACACTATTCTCACTCGGCGTTACATATCTGGACCACAAACGTGCCGTTAATCAAAGATGGCAGGTCTGAAATCTACCTTAAATCGTAAAGGCCATAATCCAATATGGCTGCCGTGTTATAGGCATCGTTTTGCGGCCGATGTGAGAAAACGAATTAGACAAACTGACACCACGAAAGTTTTCCCGTTTAACTCTCGTGCACTTGATGTGTTGAATGACCATTTAGTGGCATCTAGCAGTGTAGTTGCTGAATTACAACCCCCTCGCCTCATCCTCTCCTTCCTAAGATGAAGGAGAAACTATGGTGGCCGCCAAAGCCTCAATCTAGAGGGTGGATGGAGTGCCGTGACATTCTGTAAAGACGTTCATGGTCCACAGAGGATGAATCCTAATGACCTTGGAGATCCCCTGACTTAGAGTGAAATGTCTCAACACAAATCTGGAATCTGGTGCTTGGTGTTTGGTGATTACTTTTCATCTAGGGTCATCGTCAGGTCAAAATTTTAATTTGTCGAATACCGATAGAGCAAACATCTAAAATATGTGTCTGTAGAGCCTTGTTTTGTTTGAGCATCTGTAGTTCTTCTTGCATTCAGCGCGAACACAGTGACTCAAAACCTGTTGAGAGTTAGTATGTAGTATAGAGGTTGGATACAGCTTTGGTGCTGTATTCATCATAGGCCAGTCAGCCACCCAAACACCCCATTACTGATCATATTTTGGAGCAAAGTAGCAAAATATCACTTTCTTCTATTTATTATTTTGTATGCATAAAGCAGATTAGCATACGTGACCCTAAAAGTGACGCCAATTCCCCACAACATTGTGTATAAAACAGCAAATGAAGTGTTTTCTAAACTTTGACTTATCGTTTAGAACTCATCCGTACAGTAGCTGTGCCCGCCGAGCGTCTATGAGAAACGGTGAGCGGACTAACGAGCTGCTTTATGGATGACTGCCAGCAAAGAAACCTTTTCATCGCACCGTGACCATTTCCTGGGGAAGAAAATGGACTAAAAAATATATTAAACATGTCAGTGGTTTGAAGCTTTTAAAGTAACACTCAATGGATCGACGGGCCGGCTCCTGAATGAGTGAATGGATTAAATTCAGCCTAATAATACTAAAACAACACCATAAAATAACTGTATTCTTTGACTCTGTTTTGATATTTCTATTCCACCCTTCACTTAGATGTCTTATTAATGATGGGGTATGAGGGAGCATGAATTAATTAAAGCTCTACATGCATGTGTGTGCGTGTGTTCAGTTCCATCCACCAGTGGTTGGTTGGATGTTGATTTAAGTATTATGAGAGAGGGTAAAAATCACACAAAGCGCCATGTGTACGGGAGAAACATTGAAAAACCGCAAAAAATCTGATTATTCGCCTGCATGCCTAACATATGAGCAAGGAGAGCAAGTCACACACACACACACACACATCACTGGCAGTGACACACACTTGGGAACGATTTTTTTGTTTGCCATTTAGAAGTATGTGTGGTGAACATGGTGTGCTCTCACACACACGTGGACAAAGGTTTGGTAGGGCCTGACTCTGTGTGTGCAGGAGTGTGTGTGTGTGTGTGTGTATGCTGTATCAGTCATCATGTAGAGTGCAGGACACTAAGGTTGAAGAAACACTGTTCTCATTTATATGAAAGAGGATCTCTCTGAAAAACTCCACAAACAAACACACTCATTTACCTTCAACATATACATCGTACGAGCATACAGCGCGCGTGCACAAATTATACAAACACACACTACATGCATATGCTCTCTCGGTGTCATGGATAAACACAAACTAAAATCTCAAAGCTGACGCCAACACACACACACACACTCACACACACACACACACACAAAACCAAAATCAAGCTCTCATTCATCAGGGCAGGAGACGGTCCAACAGGCTAAATAAACGGAGAGTGAGGCAGAACAGTTTGACCAGTCATCTGATATTAAATGTATAACAGGCAGTGAAGGCCTGACCCCGTCATCTGATATGGAATATATATATAACAGTCAGTAAAGTCAGTAAAGCCATAACACATCAGCCTGGTTGTAGATTTCTTTTAAGATGTGATGGCATGGCTCGATACCACGTGAGTTAAGTCTATAATATATCTAAAACTAACCCGGAGCGATGTTAAGCTTTCTCTTCCAGTGCTTATCATTATTGATTTAAACTATTGGTAACTTTTCACTCCAGTCCATCAGTTCCAAGTCGATTACAAAGCATTTCAGTTGAAACATAAGTTGTTAATGCTCTCCTATCCGGACTGTATCTGTTGTGCTACATTACGGCTAATTGCTGCTCTTGTTTCACGTCAGCTTTTATTGTGAAGCGAGAGTCTCTGTGGGCGAATATTCCTGAACTGCAGATCTTAGTTTATATTTGGACTGCGTGTAAACCCACTTTGACGTCAACCATTTCTTAGTAGACAGTTTAGCATTAGGTCGTTGCCATCTCAATTTTTTGAAACCATGTTTGGACAAGAGCGTGGAGGTGATGGCTGAGATACCACCAGGAATAAATGCCGGACTGCCTGGTCATAAACATACTCGCATTACAGTTTAATAGTACGCTAAAATATCTTTCTGAAGAAGGAGCTTTGGCACTGGACAGACTCAATTAGAATGATCTGTCAATCACAAGTTAGCCACGGCCTAAAGCATACCCTGCTTTATCATCTATTTTACTCAAAATGGGAACATAATTTACTAAATGAACATCAAGCTATATAGAAGAAGACTAAAAACTAGCAATTGAGACCTTAAACTCATAAAGAAACTGTTTACTGAGGTAATAAATCAACAGGGAAGTAGGGTCATTTCTCCATAAGGGTCAATACGCCCACCTTATTGGTAGAGCTGCTCCTGCTGGTCATTATAGGAATGCAGGTTTATGATACAGTCTGTGATGTTGACGTGCAAATGATCTTTGCTTAGAAAAGAAAGCAATTTAGAGCTCAAGCTATTAATATCGCTGATTCATTTTTAGTCAATGCACTAATCAATCGTTTCATCAGGTTTTACTTTCATGCAGGACGCAGGAGAAACTAGGACAGGTGAGCAGCTTTCACTGGAGTGAATCGGCCACCATGCCTGGATTAACACATATTTCTTTACGCTAAATGTTTACGTGCATTCACCAGTAAGTTCGAGTCAACAGAAAGTTGCAGTACGGAGCTATATTTAAATGAATCCAGAGATATTAGGTTAGTTCAGGGTGTATACGCCACACGTTGGAAATAACAAGCTTGTTGCTGTAAATAATGCAGCGCTGTCGCGTATGTGAAGGTACTTAGTGTCTGCTCTGTGTAATTTACTGCAGAATGTGCATCACAGGGTTGTGTTTCTGTGTGTCCAGGGAGAGGAGTGAAGTCAGTGTTTCTAGTCTGGAGAATCTCTTGATACTGGTAGGGGGGCATCCAGATAACAAACAGCTGGGAGAGAAAACTACACACACACACACACACACACACACACATACCGTACACCCACGCAGTCTGTAAGACTTCTAAAAGCTCTCCATGCCTCAGCCAGAGGGAAATGGGAAGTGTGCGTGTGCTTACATTAAAGTGAGGTACTTTCCGATCAAACTGTGTGTGCATGTGTGTGTGTGTGTGTGTGTGTGTGTGTGTGTGTGTGTGTGTGTGTGTTCTGGTCTGTCCAGACGAGCTCTGCAGTGAGAGCAGATGACTTTAAGATGGTGAAGCCTTAGTCAGCGCCGCTCACTAACCATCAGCAGCTGATAGTGGAGAAGGTGGATAACGTCAGGTAACCTCACATGACTCCACAGATCCTTACATGCAGGCACTGGGAAAAGGGTGGATACTTTCAGTTTAGCAATAATTTACCAGAATTTACGGGAGCAGTTGGGTGGAGTCACCGTCATTTTTAGGAGGGTTATTAACTCCAAAAAAGTGTCTGCATAAGGGCTGAACATTTTAAAATGTTCCTAAATTATCTGGGGGTGGAACGATAGTTTAGGAACATTTAAGAACGTTCAAATAACGTAATGTGTTATTTTGTAACGTGAACCTGATGAGAGATGAGAGAAATGGAGTAATTCTGCATTTCTACACTCTCTATATGTCCCATAATTGCACTGATCACGATGAATATTAAAAGAGGCCTTATTAAAAAACACCTACTTGTAGCTCTCCAGCTGACGCGCAGAGGAAACGGTGAGGAAGCTGTCTGTTCTGGGGTTGTAGATGAGCGGGCCAGGCAGCAGGAAACCGGGAAGGAACCTGCCAAAGGAGTAGCTGTCCTGCTCGAAGAACATCAGCATCCCGTCCATAGACTGGATACACAGGGAGTGGTGACCTGATGGAGAAAGCGATTTTTATGATATGTTATAGCATGGACACGAGAGAATTTCCATGTACTTGCTATCAAGTGGTTTGTTGCTGGGGTCTTGCATCTACAGAGGCATATTTAATTTGTTACTTGGAGTACATAACTGCCTTTTTACATGCATTTTTACGCCACACACACACACACACACACACACACACACACACACACACACACACACACACACACACACACACACACACACACACACACACACACACACACACACACACACACACACACACACACACACACACACACACACACACACAGGGCTCATAGACATGCAAATGTGGAGAGAGTGGGTGGGGAGAGGTGAAGTGATGGGCAACCATCACAGAGCAGCACCCTGAGAGCAGTTGGGGGGTTCTGTGCCTTGCTCAGGAGGTCAACTGGCACCTCTCCAGCTACCAGTCCACCTTCCATACTTTGGTCCATACTGGACTTGAACCTTCCACTGTCCAGTTCTCAAGCCAAGTCCCTACGAACCGAGCTACTGCCTCCCCTTCTAATACGGCCTTAGAGGAGAGACCGTCAGTAAATGTACTCTGCTAACCTCATTCCTGTGATTCATCACCACTTGTGACAGCTTTTAGCTCCACCATTATGAACAAGTATACACACCTAATTCGCTCACATCATACTGAGACCTTTACTCGGCTTTACCGACACCCTTTCCTCCGTGTACACAAGAGAACCGACATCAGTCCAGCTGGAGTCTATAAAGTCTTTTTCTTTGGCTGCAAAGGAAATGTAATTTAGCCAAACTGTTTAAATGTGTGTAAGCAGCCTCGCCGTTAACTAAAAAGAAATTGCATTTTTTTGGGTTACATATTTATGGCAGCTCCGACTGCTGTTTCAAACTTTTGAGTGTTTAAACGCAGCACCAACGATCCTGAAAGGCATTCATGGCTTCTGTTTCATTTCAGCCGTGATGTCGTGTTGTGCTGCGAGGTGTGTTTCTCCCTCTGGCTGAATCTGATATCTCCATTAACACCTCCACACACACACACACATATACACACATACACCTGGCTCTGGGTATGAACGTGTACAAGAGTGTGTGTGTTTGTTAGCAAAGGCCCCGATGTAGGACGTACTAAGCCCTAACACACACACGCAGCAACACACGCGCCCATAAAGCAGTGGGGCTGTGTGACCAGAGAACTATAATTAGGCCTCAACGCGCTATTAAAACTCACACTGCCATCAACTAGAGGTCAGGGAGACAGCCACCTACAGCGCAACACACACACACACACACTCTACAGCTATCACCAAGGATTTGGAAAAGTCGCACACTCCTACACACCTATGCTATGTAAACATGTGTGTGTGTGTGTGTGTTTGAGTGATGAGCGGAGTTCAGGGTGGCCGTTAACAAGCTGAAGGACAATACTGTCACACCGCAGACACGCCCTGAAGGGTGCATAACACAATGTTTGAGAATGAACCAGCAGCAAACGCTGCAGCAGTGTGTGTGTGTGTGTCCGCACATGGGTGGATTTACATTCATGCAGCGAGTGTGTGTGTTTCTGTGTGTGTGTTTCGTCTACCGCACCAAGTAATTTTGTTAAAACCTTTTTGAAAAACAGAACCGAGTGTTTCTTGGAGAACAAATGCATTGTCATCAGTTCACGATTATGAGTGTCTGCTGTGTTTATAACTGTGTAACTGTCCTTAATGTGGAAAATCTGTGGAAGTACACAAACTCTGCCCAATTACAGTGTTGACAGTGTCGCTTAGCACTAGGGTGGTGTGGGGAGTTACGCAATCGGGATACCAAAATAAAAGGTAACTGTAAAAGACTATATAACTATAATAAATACATTTAACAATAAAAGAGCAATGTACTACCATGCACATGCACAGTGCGTACACATTATGACACTCGAGTGAAACCACATCTAATCTTACACTTCTCCAGTTCACTCTCATGGCCTCTTGCTACGAAAATGCTTCAATGGGTGTAAATTGCACCATTATTTATTCTTTAAAGCAGAAAGAGGAACAACATCAAAGTACAGCTGTGAAAATGGCCGACAGGCTCCTGCCTGTTTTTTCTTCAGTGGAGGGACAGATACATTTTTTAAGTTAAAACTGTGTTTTTTTAATTTTCTTATCTAAGGTTACATTGTGCTGTTGTTTTATGGCACATGGTAAATGGACTTTACTTGATGGCATTGGCTGCCAACTGGAGCCAACCATTCATACACATTCACACACCAATGGCACAGATTTGATACTTTACTTTAACATTGTGATACTTGGATTAGATTACTGAATTAACCTGATTTTCTTTATCTTAAAAGCTCCAGTGTGTCAGATTTAGGAGGCTCTGTTTACAGAATATAGCAGAAAATAAATATCATATTCATAACAGGGTTTAATTAGAGCTAGATTAGCTAGACGGTTCTAAATCTGACACACTGGACCTTTAACATACTTCTGGAGGGGGGTAAAAAAAAGAAACATAACAAAATCAAAAGGCAAAAATCACCTTTACTTTCAGCTGATTTAGGCAGCTGTGAATTTGTCCTGAATGTCCTGAAAACATATTTCATTCTTTGGTTCAAATTTTGAATCAAATATGAAACTTTGTCTTGTCAGGACTCCAAAAACAGCAGGATACCTGAGGAACGGACCTTCCTCCCAGACAAACACTTTTGTCAGGTGTCTGGTGCTCGTTTCCCACCCTGAAAGGCAGCGGCAGGGGCAGAACAACACGCACTCAGACAGCCTTACGCAGTGCTGTATCATCAATAATAAGAAAAAGTGCTACGTCCTGAAAATGAGAGCCAGGCTGGGCCATAATAGCGGCTGCGCACGTGTAATTTCACACGCCCACGCCCAGGTATAACGTGTCAAAGAGCTCTGTATGAGAGCGCCGCCCGCTCAGACACAGCGGAGGAAACGGGCCTGTATTAGTGTCATTAATAAGACATGTAGAGCCGCCAACAAAGCACAGAGGCTGGCCGCACACTGCAGTGGGCAGAGCCTCGCCTCCGTGTGAGTGAGTGTGAGAGTGTGTAGGTACATGTGAATGCGTGTGTTCATGCACCTTTGTGAACCAGGGAGTGTGTGTCCCAATTTGTTTGGTGCACGAGTGCATGTACATGTGTCTGTGTGTGTGATTATGTGTATCTATAAGCGTCTGACCAAAGCTTAAAAAGGAGAGTATGTGAGTGTGTGTGTGTGTGTGTGTGTGTGGCCTGAATGTGACCCAAACCCAAAGGCAGCCCAGCTATTAGAGCAGTATTAGTACAGAGCTGCTATTACAGCGCCTACAGCACGGCTAAATGGCTGCTATTATAGACACCCACACACACACACACACACACACACACTCACGTGTAATAGCAGACACAACTTGCAAAAACACACACACACACACACACACACACACACACACACACACACACACACACACACACACACACACACACACACACACACACACACACACACACACACACACACTCGAGGCTTTCCAAATCCAAACACACATTGAACATTGGCGAGCAGAGTGCTGTCACACACACAGTCTGCTGAAGAAACACACACACAAATTTGGACGTTCACCTGGTCTGGCCTCAGAGTTATAACCAGTGTGTATGTGTGTGTATGTGTGGATATATATATATATATATTTCTGTTTGTTTGTACGCGAATGTGAGCTTTTGCATGTGTCTGCAAACCATTACGAGCATGTGTGAGTCTGCTCCACCAGCCAATCAACCGTGAGATCGGCTCATTTTCGTGTAAACTGTGTGAAAGTCGGGAAAGCTGAAACAGCGAGCAGCTTCCACCGACTCAAACACTTGCAGATTATTCCAAACAAGTCATCTGACCTCAGACAAATGAACCAACCCCCTCTGTATCTACGCATCAGTGTCAAATAAAGTGTGTATCCATCTAAAACACTTCATATAAAAACATGTATAATGTATAATTTCAACACAAGAACATGCTTAGAAAGAGCTAAAATGACATTCCTCATGTCCTAATTAATTAAAGACAACTGAAACTTATTATTTGAATTCAAAAAATAGTTTTAAGCGTCTTAAATCTTGTGTTGTTGGAGCTGGTTACAGACAGCCCCACACTGCTGGAGTGTCCTTGAGGTTGACACCGAATCGCTACCAGATCCAGCTGAACTCTGACCTCCCTCTTGAGAGGTGGCTTAAAAAAAAAAAAAAAAAAAAGGGAATTTCCCTACAGGAGGAGGCAATACAGGATCCCATTCATTCAATTTTTGGTAACTGCAATTACAGGGCCTGCACTGCTATCTAGTGGTGACAGCAGGGAAGAGCAGGAGGAGAGAGGATGACATCAATTAGAGAGAGGAGAGGAGAGGAGAGGAGAGGAGAGGAGAGGAGAGGAGAGGAGAGGAGAGGAGAGGAGAGGAGAGGGGGACTGATATATTTGTCTATATATATGCATATAATCATGTGAGTGATTTTCATGTAAGTTTAACCACCACTCCTCCTTATAATAAACATTATTTTCTCTTTTTAGGGGTGTCAGTCAATCTTTAGACAGAGGCAGCAGGTTCTTCAGTTTTTTTCTAATTCTAAATCTATAATAAACTTTGTGTTTTGTGTGTTTAAGGGCTTAGAGCATTATCATAGAAGTAATGTGATGGTCATTCCCTTTACCCATACTGTATTATGTCTCACAACTTGTTGCAGCAGTTTTTGTGTTAAAGCTGATTGGTGCAAAAATGTAACCATTTATGGCCATTCAAAATGGATAAAATTACTACATTAAGACACAAAGGCTTTGAAGAACACCACAGATTTCATTCATCATTTTCTGCGGAATGGATGGTGAGCACTTCTCTTCTGGAAATTGCTGAGACCCCCTTACTGCCAATAAACCCATCCTCTGAATGCCAGGTTCCAAAAAACAGTCCCCCTACAATGAAATGGCTACTATGGGGACTACCATCGTCACACATGAATACAACTGGGCTTGAATCCACCAGAGTCTCAGCTTCCCAGCCATACCCAATTTATGCTGCCTGGAGGGGGCAGGAGGGGAGACTCGTGGGTACCGATGGTGGTTGAGGTGAGAGGTTAAGGGACCCTGTTGAAAATGGCCATTCCCGTTTTTTCCCTCCTCCAAATTTCACTAGCAGGGTACCAGTGGATGCTGTAGGTCATCTATTCACTCTGCTTTTGAAACTGAGCCTGCTACAGCCACGAGGACATCGGTGTCCTCGCAGAGTTTAAGAGGTTAAGTGTCTGCTGCTGCATTTGTAGAAATTTAAGTTCAAATGTGTCTATGAAACTATGTGTGTGTCAGGAACAAAGACTGTATGTCTGTGCGTGTTTGTTGGCAAGTGAGCGTGTGCACAAGAGCTCACATGACATCGCCAAATTCTGCTGCACGGTGTGGTATTACCAGAAGACAGCATGTGGAAACACACAGGTTCATGGTACGAACTTACGCACGTAAGCACCGGCCAAGGAATTGGTTTAATGAGCCCACACTGTTCTTTCTATCAATCAAACACACATGTCTGCACATACACACACACAAAGACTCTGTAAACACAAAGTGAATGAAGGGTCCATCATGCCAGGCCACAGAGCCTGGCAATTTCTCTCCACACACACACACACACACACACACACACACACACACACACACACACACACACACACACACACACACACACACACACACACACACACACACACACACACACACACACACACACACACACACACACACACACACACACACACACACACACACACACACACACACACACACACACACACACACCTTGACAATACAGCCTTTATTTGGAAATGCCATTTTCTCTGCTTTAAAGGGGGTTCCCCAAATGTGTGTGTGTGTGTCCGAGTGTGTGTTTTTCTTGGATGCTGACTACTCAAGGGCTTTCCCCTACTTGGTTTTTCCAAAAGCTCAATTGACTGGCGAGAGAGCAGCTATATGACCCCTCTCTCGCTCTCTCTTTCCATCCTTCTCTCCTCTCAGAGACTTTTATAGTTTTATGTATTTGTCCAGTGCTGCCAATTACCACTTTGGCCAAGGCACATGCACAGATGTTCACTCGTACGCACACACACACGTCTGTGCTCGTCTCATTGACCTAATGCATTCCCTGGCCCCTTACCTAAACCTTAAACATCACAACTAACCCCACAACTCTAACCTGAACTGAACATGAGCCTAAATCTTTAAAACCAAGTCTGAAGCCTGAAACAGCGCACTGAAGGTGAGGACCAGCCAAAACTGTTCTCACTTTGCAAAAATGTCCTCCTTCCTTCCCAAGGTTTGAAACTCACACTGATCCTTATAGAGCAGGCAGACGAACAAGCGGCTGGTAAAATGGTAAAAGTGCCTTCTGTAAATCATCTGCACGTGCTGCAAGAGATGTAGTTATGCATAAATGTGATTCCACTAGGTTTTTATATCTATCCCGACCTGTTCTGAAACATTCTAATATTGTTTCTGTAAATGAAGGCCAGAGATAAGTTTCAATCTTAGAGCTGGGTTATGTTTCTGACCTGCAGATGAAGCCTTTCTGAAGATCTGGACAAGTACCTGACCCTGGTAGCAAAAATCAATGAGCTCGGATGTGAATATAGACAAGCATGTCCAGCAAAATGCTATCTCCTCTCAGCTGGAGCTCAAAGATTTGCACCAAGACAAGTTTAAAAAAAATGCAATTGCAATGCGCCGGGTTGCAAGAGTGTGAAAAGCTTCCAGTTTATTGTCAGCTGACAGTTTGTAACTGACTCGACCAGCTGACTTTGCTAGGAGCTGATTGGCTGTTGAAACAGGTGATGTGTCTTACGTTCTAAAACCAGCCACTTGAGATTTGAGTAGCTGAGTTCCAGGCAATGCCATGAGCCGCTTTGAGTCGAGCTGGAACGGGTCAGTTCGCACCGCTGACACTTTTTTGTCTCACCTAAATAAAGGATTTAAAATGTCTGCCATACCTGTAACCCCTCCAAAGGTGCCGTAGGTCATGTTGCAGGCTGTCCTCTGCAGATTGTGTTCATAAACCAGCTTCAGCTGATACTGGTCACCATGCTCCACGTTCCCAGCAGTGCCTGCATAAACACAGATCAGACAAAAACAAGTCTATATGCTGTTTTTGAAGGTTCATACTAAACATGAATGATGAAAACAATCATTCAACACTCATTTAAAAGGGGGAGGAGATGCAAATAGATTTTATTTAGTTGCCTTTTGGTGTTAGTGCGCATGCATGTTACCTGATACAGAGTAGACTGACAACTTCCGCGGGTGAAGAACAGCCAGATGAAGAAGCTCTGAGCACCTGAACAGAGAACGACAGATACTCGGTTACACAACAGACATATATTTAAAATCATCGAAGGAGTATGTTTAAGAGGATTTAAAAGGATGACAACTATAATACAGTGTACATAATAACTTATGAAAGAGAATGAACTGCTCTTCGGGCTTTTGGCTGAACTAATGTGACTCTACAGAGACCTCAGAGGTCAGAAGTCAGGATCAGCTGCAGCCATGGAGCTTCAGTTTTTTGCATAAAGACACCTCAGCAAGGCAATGCCTCCAGCCACTGTGTTCTGGTATCCATTCATATTTTAACTTCTAAAATAATTACTGTAACAGCTGGTGGATTTTTTTTAACATTGGTTTTGGTTGATGTGTAGCTGATGGTCTCAGTGATGCTGATCCTAGATTTTCACTTATTTACTTTACCACAAACCCACAAGGAAGGAATCTGTCCACAATTTGGACCGTGAACAAATGCTGTCTTACTAACTTCCAACCGCTGTTGTAATGTTTGTTGAGAGAAAAACAACAAGGGAGAAGAAAAACTCGATCCCACAAGTTTTCTTTCTTCCTTGGAAAACCACTCAAGTCAGTGCTGAAACAAAACCTTTCACCATCTGCCCACCTCGGTCTGCCCTGACAATATTTACAACGTGCTTCTCTGTCGAGGCCGGCTTCCAAAATGCCCACCAGTCGCTGAAGAATGCTGCGCTGAAAAACCGCAGGTAACCAAACACAACTTGTTCCAAACAGACTGATTTAGCTGGATCTCGGCTTCCATCGTGATGATGTGGGAAGCCTTCGAGGCAAACCACCAGAGCTGTTCCCAGAAAACTTTCTGGAAGGTTCCTGTGCACCCACAGTGAGGCGATGGGAGGTGTAGTGTTCAAATCAATAGCTGGAGTAAGGCTGGCAGGGTTAGGAGTTTAATGCCTTGTGTAGTTTAATAGATATAGGGAGCAATTATGCCTAATTTACTGTATATTTCAAGCTGGCTTGAAGAACTGAGTGTACACTCTCTCACCACAGCACAATAACTGTAAAGTGCATGTTTTTGGATATACGCAAATATCGCAACGCCAGCATCTTTGCTACATTTAGCTGTTCCTGCTCATTTCATTTCATACTTCAGCCATGTAAACAGCTCAGCAGGATTACTGTTTTTTTTGTGGAATGACTGGAATATTTCCTGTATGTATTCACTGTGGGGAATTTAAGCTACATACTCATTTTAAAAGTACAGGAAACTCCAAAACCATGTATTGCGAATAAGGTTGGTAGTTCCACTCTCGCAGAAGTGAAGCGGGGTTAAACTGTACACACTCGTTGGGTTGAACACGCTGTAAGTATTTTCGGTTCTGGTCCTTTGGGAGATCATCTGGCACGAACATACAGTTTAATCATGTGAGATTTCGTTGTCACCTTTACGAGGTGTTCAGACTGAAAACAGCTCTGTGTTTATAACATGCAAGGGGCTGCATTGGAGGGGGCATGTTGTTATGGTACCGGTAGAATGATGTGATCTGGTTTAAGACATAGATCATCATCTAAAGTTTTCGTCCTTCCTGAGAATACCTTCATGTATTATCATCTGTAATGAAGCATTCAACACGCTGCTATCCACTGCTGAATATGTGCCAATCCTTCCCCTAAATGTTTCATTGGGGAATGTAAAATTTTTTTTTTTTTTTTGCCTACTACCTTCACGATTAGAGCAAGGCATAAACAATGTTCATGTCAGGAGTTCCACTCTTCTGTGAGTGCTTTAAGGATCACACAGGTCAAAACAAGTTACAAAAATGTGTTTCATAAAAGGGCACAAGGTTCAGCGTGTTCAGTTTCCTGCTTAGCTCGGTATAAAGTGGGTAAAACTGTCCACTAAGTAACATTTCACCACTATCCCTATCATTCCACACTTCCTCCCCACTTTCCAAATAGTTTTGGGCTGTCAGGGGTTAGTTAATCATCCTCGCTCCAAAACAAGTCATTATTACTGTAGGCATTTGCAGTTTCACTTGACCTTGAGTCTGAGGGGGGTCAGCTCAATAACAACGCAGGATGGGGCCCTTGGGTTCCAACAGCTATGCTAGCAACTCAGCGGTTAGCCCGATATTATAAGCACAACTATGCTTGGGCCGCTGGGTGGCTGATAGATCCGTGGTAAATCATGACGAGGGAGAGAAACTCCTGACGCAGTGGTTTTTGGGTTAGCATTCATCGCGGGGGGAAAATGTTAATGTAGTGGTGAGTAACAGCGGGGATGGTTTTTCTATGAATGAAAAAGCGGTGTGATGAGTTATGAATGGGCGTTATTGCATGGCAGTTTGAAGTAAGGCTATATTATAAGCTATACTATGAATGCTTATAATTCACAGAAGGTCACGGCATCGAGTTAAAGAAAGATCTGTGACTCGTTCCCAGGCAGCAGCACACATATATAACACAAACAGAGATATAGCTGGGTGGCCAGAGTGCACATATTAGCTGTCCTGTAATCTAAAGTCCAGTGGTTCAGCTCTAGCAGCAGGCCAATATGTCTATCCACATCTCAGTGACCTCTGACCTCTGACTCAATACAATGTAAATGTACAGTTTGCATCACATTTAAGGCCTGAGCTGATGTTCTTATAAAGAATTTAATGAACCTCGCCAGGCAGCTGGACTCGAGAGTCTTCCTCGGCTTCGAGCTATGTGCTTGTGTCCAAACCACAGTGGTTCTGACCAATTAGTGTCCTGTGAGGAACTACTGGCAGCCGTGGTCTAGATGTGTGTCAACGATGACGACTGCTAACGAGGTTAGCGAAGATGGGTCCGGTTATATCAAAACCAGAGAGTATTTCTTCATCGGAAGAAGAGCAAAGAACAGCACTGATGGCTTTTCTCGATGGAAAAGATGTTTTGCTCTTTTCCCGTCCTGACTGAGCTCTGTAAGAATTTGACTACATTATACAGTTCGTTGATCTGATGGTTTATATTCACTGAGACAGACAGATGATTGATTTAATCACCTGCCATGTATTCTTAGAAAGTGCAACGACTTCATAGACTGTTCTCTGTAACAAACTATCTGGTGCAGTCAGCTACAAACACTGGAAAGCACCGACAGTAAGAAGCCAGGGGTGAAAGCCATGAATGGATCCCTGACAATATCCCTGTAACTACACATCCAATAAAAGACAATAATTACCTACAAATAATGAGTCTAATTTAGCGAGTGAAAACATGAAACACCTCCTGGTTCACTGAGTTTTTGTCCCTTTTCTCTGTTTTATATTATTCTAATCTGTTAAGGACAAAACAGATTACACATTTTCTGACATGTATAGACTAAATGTTAAGTGAAAATTAACTGAAAAGAAGAATACATTATGTGCATTAGATACATCCCTAAAATGGTACAATATTTCATGTTTACATTTACTTTGCTGTCTACACCTTCTTTGTGCCTTTAGCTCTTTAGAGGAGTGTAACCTGATATTTATTCTCAGACAATAAGGTGGAGCTCGGCATTCATGAGAGAGATTTAAGGTTGGCTAATGCCAATTTGACCGACAAGACACAAAGGCCTCACGGGGCCACACAGGTGAAGCCCTCGCATACAGGAAAAGCAGTCAAGTGGGCTGGAGGGAGGAGGAGGAGGAGGAGGCAGAGAGAGAGATTAGCAACACCCATCAATGATCCGGGTGTTAGAGCACAGATCTGCGGTGGCTTGATTTATCAGGAGTGGCACCGTGTTAAAGGAGCGGTGTGCAGGATTTAGTGGCATCTCCTGTGCAGCTGCTGATTGCAGTGCCTGAAGAAACATGGCAGACTTCTTAAAAGAGAACTGCCGTGTCTGCAGATGTAGAATACTCAGGGTAACGATTCATTATAATGATTTATTCCAAAATTTGTTTGCCTTTTTAACACTGGGGAAACCACGGGGAGAAGTTGAATCATACACTTCGAGCAAATATATATCATGAGTCATATTTCCAGTAAGTAAACTGCTACATAGCTGTTCCTGCTCATTAAGCTTGTGCTTTTAGAAGAACATAGAACATATAAAAATAGAAATATGTAGTATAAACGCTGCCCTCTCTTTGCATGCAATGTCTCCACCTAGTGGTGGCTGTGTGGTTAAACCCATTGGGGAATTCTGAGTTTGACTTTTGAATAAAAAACATTCAATTTCTGCCATATTCTGTTAATAGAACCTCCTAAATCTGACACACTGGACCTTTAAGAGTGCATATATTACATTAACAATGTCATATTAACCATGGTATCAGATTTAATTGAAAAAATAAGACAACCTACATTCCTCCATGGCTGAAGTACATATCTGTTTTAACACATTATTGGCCTTATCCCGGGTTTCTGAGGTCTACTCACGAGACGAACTTGCCCACTTCCACCTGGACGATGGCGTTTTGAAGCTGGACTTCCAGAAGCTGAGCTTCCACTGGGACTCCCTCGCTGGACTTATTGGCATGTGGGGAGAATATTCGCAGCATCCCCATGTAGCTGCCCACCACCACCTTGTCTACAACGTTACAATCACAGAGAACAATAGTAGATGTTAGAGGTCAGGATGGAAGTTATTATCCTTCTGAGAGCAACCGGACTGTCAGACTGTGGCTGGTGAGTTTGTATTTACTCTGGAGGGACCTGATTCAAGCAACAGACACATTTAAAGGGCTAGTCCGGGTCATTGAGGTGGAGTTGTGTGATGTACTAAGTAAAAATTGAAAGTGTGATAAGAAGAGGGACATGTAACAACCATCCTGCAGTCTGTATGCTCACTACACACTGACCATGTCCAGTGCCGCTGTTGTCCACGTCTCCAACACATAAGCATCCCTGGTCAAACTCCTCCCCCTCGCCAAGTGCTGCCGACCACCAATCACGGGCCTTGAACAGAGACATGCTGCCTCTGATTGGACAAAGAGAGAAAGACAGAAGAGGGGAAGGGATAGCGCATTTCATCAAATAATCCGTCAATCATTTTCTCAATTAATCGGTTAGCTGTTCGGTTCATAAAATGTCAGTAAATGTTGAAAAGTGTTGATCACTGCCCGAGCTGACGTTTAAACGTTTGTCCACAACCCAAAGATGTTCACAATGAAAGAGTGGCTGGATCAAAACTGGAGGGAATTTAATTTAACATATTAAAAAACCCAGCAGTGGCTACTTCCACTCCCAGATTTATCCTGTCGGCAGAGAATCAAACCACCAACCTTCTGGTCCCTAAAGAAACACTGGATAATCAGTTTGACCATTGGCACGATGTCCGCTGGCCCAGGAGGCTCTCAGTGCTCTGTGCACCACACACACACTGACACCTGCAGCCAATGGCAGACCAGAAGACTAGTCACGTGACCCTAGGATTCTGTGTGTGAATGATGAAGGGGGGGGGGGCAAGCAGCTTTTCTACTTGCTAAGTGCTGAGCAGGTGGAACGGGCAGCTAATCCAGAGAGGGAATCCCTCCTGTCCACAGTACTCTGCCACACAGACCTGAGCGGGGTTAAAGGAATATTACACCTTCTATGACAAAGATATTTCATAAAACATACATGTTTAAAAGGCTTTGAGGGAGCCAGGCCCGGGAAGGAAGTATGGAGATTATCTGTGGATATTTTGGGGAAGGAGCAGGAAGCTATAATGGTGCAAATCCCTGTCTGGAAATACTCACTTATTATTACAGCAACTTTATTTCTAACAGGCTTACGGTATCATCCTGTGACTGTCTGCTTGGCTTTTCGCTTCACTGACCTTTTGCACATCCACCTACACTTTTGGCACTCAGTTAACTGTAACATTTGCCTCAATTAATGCTTTCTGCAGGTGGAAAATTTGAAATGAATTCCACTCAACCACATCCAAGCTTGTGCTTGCTGTCTTTATCAACCACTGCATTGATAATAAACATGTTAAGTCCCCCTGCGATGGAGGCAGCGTCACATCAAATGTTCAAGCACAGTTTACAAGTGCAAACTTTCAAATATTAGCATGTAAAAAAAATAAATATCACAATGAACAACGAACCGAGGACGTTCCACCATTGTTCATATACATCACAATATCTGTTTAGACCCCTAGGGGGTCCGCAGAGGTACTGCAGGGGGTCCGCCAATTATTGTCATAATAATTGACAATTTTCACCAAAATACTGATGAATGGGTGCAGATAAAGAGCTGTGTGTGCCACGAGCTGTGTGTCTAAAGACACTGGCATTTAATAACCATAATTATGCAACTTTTTTTAATCAATTATAAACACATATAGGCTAATAACCCAGCATATAAATAGGTTATGAATAAAGTAAATATGAAACTTGTTATAAATGTGACACATTTTTAAAAAATGAATTACATGTGGGAGTCCCTGTTCTGTTAGTCTCTCGTCCAAGGGGTCCTTTGGCTGAAAAAGGTTGAAGACCCCTGGTTTAGACACATTAAAATATGTATTTTGAGTTGTTTAGACTGGATGGTAATAAGCTGTTGGGCAGCTGAGATTCTTAAGTATTTAAGAAATGGAGAAAACTAACCTTGTATCTACTTTTGTAGTCTCATAA
This sequence comes from Argyrosomus regius, assembly GCA_946959425.1. NCBI lineage: Eukaryota > Metazoa > Chordata > Actinopteri > Sciaenidae > Argyrosomus > Argyrosomus regius. Next base: position 26,849,546 of record OX336884.1, read on the forward strand.
ATGTGTATAACACCTCATAATATTAAGATTAATGACTTTTAAACACTCAGTTCAACACTGGAGAAATAAAGGAGTTCATTAGCTGTTGTAGTCGTCGGTTTGTAGTCAACTTTGTGTCCTCTTGGACCAAACCAGACACCTGTGGGTTTAATGTTTTATACCCAGGAGGACTGGCGTTGTGGTAAATAAGTCCTCTATCGTGGGGCAACATATAAAGGCGAGTAAATGTACCAAACACGCCTCCGGGAGCTGCTTTAAGTCGGTTACAAACAGAGGCAACCTGCAAAGGTGAGTTAGCTCACAGCTAACGGCTGAATTAACTTTAGCTTAGCCGGGTGCTAATTAGCTAGCTCTCTAAGTTACCTGGATACCAGCTCGGTAACCGTGTGGCGACGGAACACACAGTCACGTTTCTTCCCGGGCTTTTTCCTTACCTTACCTTCACGTACACGTAGCCAGTCAGACGGTTAACGGGTCGTTAACTCCTCGTTCACGCTAACATCACATTTCTCAGCCTCTTGCTCGCAGCCATCGTCCTGTTGTCATGGCACTGACGCTTTAACGGAGAAGCCGGGTGGTTGTGCGCATGAGCAGAAACAGATGGGTTTATGGGAATATGAGTTTTTTGGGACTACAGCCCAAATATCTGTAGTCCATATGCTTATGAGTGGTATTTCACTGTATTCTCTGTACAGTTGTATATATTTTTGATTAAATATATTGTATAGACATATGTTGGTTGAATCCAAATCTATTATATGAGTTCATATGTAAAATTATACTTTTATTCAACTTCTAATAGTGATGATAACCAATTAAATTCATGATGTCCACAGCAGTGTGTGAATATACAGTAACACAGACTATAAACTGCATTACAATAACTGTATGGCAGTTTGCTGAGTTATAATGTGCATTAAATGTAGTTAAAACAAAAGCATAAAAATTGTAAAATTGTATATAATAAAATATAAATATCTACAATAAAAATCTATAACAGCATGAGACAAAGTGCAGACATTCGTCAAGTCAATTTTTACAGCTGTTTCTGAGTTTTAAGGGTTTCTGCTTTGCATGTAAACTGCAATTAACTCTGATTATGTGCTTTACTATTTAATTATATGTTTTACGTCTTCACCTTGAAAAGTTGAGGGCTCGTCCGGGATTTGAACCCGGGACCTCTCGCACCCTAAGCGAGAATCATACCCCTAGACCAACGAGCCGAATACAAGAACTCCAGAACCGTGTGTTTCACAGCTGACTGTACAGTACATGCCACGTCGGAACATTTCTGGGGTTCTCTAACCATCAGAGCAGTACTATAGGAGTAGTGGGAGTTCAGTGCCATCTACAGGCGCTTTGTTGTACTGCAGCACACTCAGTTCTTACGCCAACCGTGCAGGAGTGAACTCTAAAGTACTGTAACCACCCACATAACCTCAAGACTTTCTTCCTTCATCACGAATATATGTCACAATATGCTTGCACAATCATAACTGCATGCTAATTACTAGTGTAACTGGTATTCATATGATTAAACTATTTGAGTAATGAGATGTCAGTCATTTCAGAAATAGTTAACTTGCTGGTTATTGCATTGTAGATGACCAGGGTGAAATTTCTAACTAATATATATATCACTATGGAACGTACCAAGTTGATTACTAACAATGAATTTAATTTAATTTAATTAAAAGCACTTGTTTCATCTTGCTGGCATAATTAAAGATTCTTAGAAATGCATTTTTCTCCATTTTTTAGGCATAAAATGTTCCTTAAATCAGGCTATGAATGATGCACAAGTCATTTTTACACAGTTCTTCTACAGTTCTTTATCTATTTGTAGTTTTATTTCATAGTTCTCTATTTGTATAGATGTTAGCACAGGTTAACTTCTTAACACAGTTATATATATTTATTTTCTATGCAAACGTTTGATTCCTCTGCACATATTTAATTTTGCTACAAATGTTTAATTTCCCTGTACATATTTAATTTCCGTGCAAAAGTCTAACTTCTCTGCAAATGTTCAATATTTCAGCACAGGTTTTAATTTAAATTTAGATTGATCTCAGGTTAACTTTAACGTGTGGCTACTGTGTTAGAGGTTAATTCTGATGTATGTTTAATGTATGTTTGCATGCTGCTCAAATTTCCCTCGAGATCAATAAATAATCAATATCTATTTTTTTAAAGACTTTAGAACATAGATGGGACAAAAACTGGAAGATTTGGTGAAACAGTAAGAAACCAACTACTACAACGTGCTTACATGATGAGTTGTCATGTAAAGGATTCTCTTCTTTCAGATCCAGGAGAGGGCTAACTTTTGGGTGGGAAAAAAAAGGAAGGGCTCGTCCGGGATTTGAACCCGGGACCTCTCGCACCCTAAGCGAGAATCATACCCCTAGACCAACGAGCCACACTTTTCCATATAAAACAGACAGTTCCTGAATGTACAGACTGCCACGTTGATCAGACGTCTATCTCTCCTGTAACTGTTCCCACAGTGCGTCTTCTTGTCATCGAGTGGCATCTACAGGACATCCGTGGTACTGCAGTCAAAGCTCCTTTAGACAGTTCATGTTGGTTCATACAGTCCAGGCAAACAGCTGATCTTCAGCCTCATGTATGCACACATCATCATCTCCCTGATTGCTGTGAATACTTTGAACTTTCTATGATGGTGACTTTCAGACAAATATTCCACTTTTTATTGACTATATACACACAACTCAAATTAAGATTTTACATTCAAAACATGATGAACCTTATTGCTGTTATTGCTGTAATGGTTCTTTCTGGGTCACTATGGAAGCCCTTCCTCCTTTGCTTTTCTAGGTGATCTATGTGATAATTCAAGGACTTTCCAGGCCCCGATACCCTCGAATTCAAGGACCCAACACAGCATAATTTGGTGACACAGATCAAGGTGATTTACATATAATAATACTGAGGATTTCTCTAATAAGAATATAGCCTAGAATCTTTCAAGAACCCGTGGGGAAACCATGCATACTGCATCTTTTAATGCCGTCACACCCAGAGTTTTAAAGGTTGTTAGGGGGGTCCATGATATGTCATGGCTCACAAAATTTTATTGCATTTTCAAAATCACACCATCAAAACAAAAAGAGAAAGCCATCTGCTTATAAAAATACAACACACCAGTCTATACTTTTGGAGATGTCTCCAAATTCAGTGAAACAATATACATTTCCATATAACGCCCACATATACAGTATGACATTATTCCCCGTTTTATTGATATATATATATATGTATGTATATATATATATATTAGTCTCCCATGTCTTCGACATAAAACTGAACAATAAGAAAAGGCAACATGCAGGTGATAGCAGCACATTTAAAACACAAAGAGAACATTCAACACGTTGCGACGAGTGGAGACGTAAAGACGGACATTTTTTAGCTTTGAACCTCCCAAAAGAAGCAAAAAGATGAATATTTCAGAGGTAGTGCTCAATTCTGACCACAGGATGAAGTTCTTACGCCACAGCAGCAGTGTGCTTCCTTCTGTTTACTGAAATGTTGAACTCAGCTATACTTTAGACGTCATTTTGCAACACTTCATCTCTTACTTTGGTTCAATGGGGTTGTAATTCACACTAATGACCACCAGAAGTCATCTCTAGTATTACTTAATACCTCTTTAACCTTAAACACTGGCATGGATTGTTGAGTCAGCTACGCAAAGATCACAAATTCAAAAGGGCGTGAATGTTTCTAGAGTAAAGCTTCCTCTTCTGTGTGTTGATTTGATGCCAAATTAGCACCTTAAAAAAGAAAGCTTGTGTAAACATGGTTTCTCTGTGCAAGGACGCAAACTACTGCCACACGTGTTCACGTACAGGCTGATTCCCCCGTATACAGAACTTAAAGTGCGTTTCCTCTGATCATCTGAGTCTCATGTTGAAAATATGATTTTTTTTCTCCCCCCCCTCAAATAAATTTTGTGGTGGTTGTTGTTACATACATTTTATATCACAAGGTCCTTTATGTCTGACACCAACAGCTCACTTTCACAGTCTGACCAGGTGGACGTCTAACACACCCTGACAAGCCCCCCCCCCTCTTGCTCTGTGGTCCAATAACAGTCGAGCAAGGCCTCGATCAACTTCTTTTAGCAATCTTAAGATGTGACACACTTTAAGTCGTGGTCCTTAGCCAGCACAGAGCAAAAGGAGGGACGAGATGTGGGAGTAACTGAAGTAACTGAAGGATGTTGGGATAGCACCAAAGAAAACACTGTGTCCGTCTGTGGGCGTCTTGTTTTATGGTATACAAATATTACCATATCAAAAATAATTCTATGAGTAACAATAATAATGTGCAAATAATAAAGATGGAGTAAGAGCTGGTGATGGTGTTTTTTTTTTTATATCTTACTTTTGGTTATTATTTTATCATAAAACGACATCAGAAACTACTCAAACAGACAAAACACACCAGAGACGGGCTGTTGCTGCTGTGTGGACTTTAAAACAGTTCATTCAGGAGACGTAAAATGTCTTTTAAAAAGGTTTTACAGGGTGAAGAGGCAGTGGGGGGGTGGGCAGGTGGTAGAGGGTCAGAAGATGACCCAGGTGGGATCCAGAGCAAGTGGAAGGGGGTAATATAGTGACCACTCTGGACCAGCGATAAAAGGTATAAGTTGGTGGTTAGAAGTCTGACAGGCCCGAGCCTGGAGGGGGGGCTGGTGGGAGGAGAAGGGGGGTGGAGTTATAGAACCTTCTGGAGGATGGCGTTGGGCACTTCCAGAGTCTCGTCCTTCACCAGGACGATGTCATAAGAGTCCAGATATTTGTCCAGTCGCTCTTCCACCTGCAGGGTAGGACCAGAAGGAAACGGTCAAGCGGCGACGGTGCAATTTCTACTTTTTTTTGCCAAGTCACCAAACAGGACGTATGCACAGTCTGATGTTCACTAATAAGCTCTTAAAGTCATGTCAGGACTCACACGCTTGCAGAATTTGGCTGTGAAATAAAGACAACATACAATATAAAATGTAAAGAACCTGAAGGACAGCAGACAAACAGAAAACTTCAAACGTCGTGTCGACAGCCTCAGATGACTTCATACACTTCATCTCCCTCCCTGACTTCAGTTTATTGACTATTTCTAAGTTTGTGAACTCAATCAACTCAATGCTCAAGGACGTTTTCTGTATGTTTTAGGATCCACGGTTACGTGTCGTGGCTGTACCTTGTCGTTGAGGAAGCCGATCTTGAGGATGTTCTCCACGTTGGGCGCGCCGTCCGCCATGCTAAGGTCTCCCAGCGAGTCGCCCATCAGGATGATGTTGCAGTATTCCTTGAGCTGTTTGAAGTACTCTGTGTTCCGCAGGGCGCCGTCGTGTTTGTTGTACACGTGGATCAGCTCGCCTTTAAAACCCTTCAGGACACCCTGTGGGATGATGAAGCAGCACTTTGAGTCATCGTGTTTATGATATGCTTCTGTAGTCATGAGGCTGAACTGTAACACAGGCAGAAGAACTTTTTGGTGTGCGGGACTCACATTCTCGTCAAAGTCCATGAAGTTGGAGACGACTTTGACGTTGGGGTGGTAGACTCCGGCCTGGCGGATGATTTCCTCCAGGACGTCGCCCAGGCCAGCGGAGAAGATGAAGACAGGCACGTTGTGCTGATGTAGGCGGTCAAAGAACTGCTCGAAACCATCCCTGAAACCAAGAAAGGAACAAGTTGGTGAGAGTTATTCTTCTGCTGTGGTAAACAAGGCTTACGGACTCTCACAGTATTTATATACAGCGTTCAGTCTCCAGACGAGCGTGGAGGAGCGGGTACCTGAGTGCAGCGTCAGACTCTCTCACCACCTCTGACAGTTTGTCTTTCTCTAGCCGCTGCTCCACGAGCAGTGTGTGAGACTTGAAATACCTGCAAACACATGAATACACATCTTTAGATATATTGTGTTAAGAAAGAAAATGTGTGGAGGTTTGCGTGTGTACGTACCACTCCACCATGAACGGGTATTTCTCCTCCATGGTAAGCTGAGGGTCGATCTCGATGGGATAATATTTATTTTTCAGCTGCAGCAGCTTCTGCCTGCACTCCTCCGTCACCAGCTTGCAGTTATCAATGATATCTACAAAAAGAAAAAGAGTGACACCATTATAATATATGTTTTCAGGCAAGTTATGGCAAAAGATTCAACAGTTCTCGTTGTGCTTACTGTGACACGTCGGACAGCGCTTGCCGTTGACAGCGAACTTGCTTAACGTCATATCGAAGTCTGTGATGATCTGCAACGGAGCCAAGAACACTTTTATTATCAGAAATACATGAAACAAACACATTAGATGCTTAAAAAGACACTGGAACAGACAGAGGACATCACAGGGAGCCAAATAAAATCATCAATTAGAAGTCCTGCTGTCTGTAAAGCAGTGGACCGGCTGTAAATGTTTGGAATCAACCATTCAAAGCGGTCAGCTCGTGAGCGTCGGTGCCACCGGGGGGTGCCGTTTCACCAAAACACTGACTGTCAGCATGTCACCAGTTCTTGATATTCTACCTGTAGTTTGGAAGCTCCTCCTTTGATGAGGCCACAGATTATCTGCTCCACCCTCTCGGGGTCCCTCATGTGGACCGTCGTCTTCTCAAACTGAGGCATCTGGGGAGAGAGAGAGAGAGAGGTTAGCAAACAAGAAACCTCGTGAACAGACGCTTCAGCTTTAAGAGATTCCTGACAAACCACTACAACACTTTGGCCTGCAGGTTATTCTGCGGTTAGACCTCTGTTATGAAGAGGAGGACAAAGAGGAGAAGACGTTTTAAGAGCTAGGCTTCTTTGAGGGTGAGCAGTGTGTGTGAAAGTGTGTCAAACTAGAGTTGTTATAGACTTATTATGATATTTTTCTTGGGCGCAGCCTCCAGTGTATTTGAACACACTGTTCCAGACACACACACAGACACTCCTGGGGGGGGGATTCAGGATCACGAAACAGCTGATGTTTGGAATCTGTCGGTGTTGTATAACAAGCCGAATGCCCACACAAACAGCCACCCTGGAGAGGAGGTGAAGCTCAGCCCGATCATTGGTCGACTTTCTTCTTCAACTTCTCTGTGAAATCTCGCACGAACATTTAAAGAAAGTCTGCATCCTTCAGGGATGATGGTGAAGTATTTTTTCAGCGAGTAGCAGGATAACTCCAATCAGTCTGTGTCTTTGCAGATCAGCAATAAACTTCTGAGTTTGGTGGAACCAAGCAGGAAAGAAAGGAAACTCTTGACATTTGTCACCCACATATGCATGACAGAAATCTGCATATCTGCGGTTTGTATTTGGAGTTTTGATTGGCCACCACTCACAGATGGACGAAAGAGAAGAAGAAAAACAAAGTCCATCATTGCTAATGTTTCAAGCTTCCCTGAAGACAAAGGTCGTCCCCTGGATCAGCTGACTGTGGACATAAGTGAGCCACACCTGGAAAGTCAACAGCAAAACGGGAAGAAAGAAACCGGCCTGTCAAACAGCCCTGGAGGGAATGAGTGTGTGTTGCGCTAACTTAGCTCGTTATGTAACAATGTGGAGTTACAAAATAGCTTTGATTTCAAGGAATGAGTGCGTTAAGCTGATTGTGACAGGGTTATTTGGTGGGAAATTTTATAATCTGATTACAAAGATTAAGATTTGCATATTGCTTTAGCCAAAGACATTTTGTTGTGAGTCATTCTTGACTACAGACGAGGGCCGAAGTTGCGAAAACATCAGTTGGAGAACCGATTGAGATTCTTAAAAAACAGTCGTTTCTTTTTTGGTCAGTCGGTGTGCTTCAGTTTCATTACACTACGTCAAGCAGTCTGCGACGGGCTTGCACAGCCAGGATGTGGCTAACGTTATCTTAGTGATGAATTTACAGCTCACAGCAACTTTATACGAAAGTCTGTGGCTTTTGTTTGATGTCTAGAGTTGGCCAAAAAAAAAATGCTGTTGCCCATTTCCAATCAGTTGTTGGCATAATTAGCACGCTTTCGCTCGAAGGGCTTGACTTGTTTACTGATCTGTGAGTTCAATAAAGTGTTGTTTGATAGTCTATATGGAAATAGATGGTATGAACGGTCGAACATGCGTTCTGAGTCGTGTACAGCCCGACACTCATATTTAACAGAACACTGTTCAGTTCAGTTTATGGGCCGATAACAGACGATCACCCCGTGAATCGTGATGATTTTATTTTGTTGTTTTTGTTGTCAGATTGCTTTTGGTTCATTTAGAGTGACAGATATTTATTAACGTTCACTATCTGTCAAAACAAGCGTATAAAGATAGATTTATATCTACAGATATAAAGGCATTTAGGCGTGGCAACAGACAAACAGTAGATATACAGTGTGTGGATTAAAAGCCAACGGCTGAATATCTATACTGCACAAACACACACAGCAAACACCCCACCCCCCAAAACACACACACCCGCAGCCTGCACCACTTCCACCGGCCGTATATAATCAGTGTCAGGTTACGTAACTCCTCGTATATCACTCACTACAAAAATATGATAATCACAACCAGAATGTAAACTAAAAAACAAAATTTATTAGTTCCAGTCTGCTCTCTAATAATCCTCTCTCACACACACACAAACACAAACGTATCTAAGCGAGCAGAGACCCAAAGCAACTTCCTCAACTTCATATCCGCTCTGTTGAGACTTTATGTGTCGCCACGGGGACATTCTGAAAACACGACACACCGTTATACTGTCGACACTTAAATACGACCTTACAGTCAAGGCGGTGAATGTGATACTGCCAGATGTGCTGCATCACATTCCTGTGCCTTCGTGTGTTCATATTTTGTACATTACAACGTTACAATCCAGCAGAAATGAGGAAAAAACCTCAACATGACAGGCAGCAAACACAGAGGTCAAAGGTCAAAGCATCCTGACAGCAAGAGAAGACGTTCAGGAGGATTTCGTGAAGTTTCAGAATAAGAACTTGTAGCGTTAAATGGGTTTTTTTTCTGTCTCTATGAACCGACAATGTCTACAGCGTGGATTATAACCAGTTATACACAAACACACACACACACAAGCTTACCTCGGGTCTGTTGTCTCAGCGAACACAAGAGTGAGGAAAAGATTGTGCAGCTACAGAGGGCTTATATATCTACAGCAACAGCCAGGGAGGGGGTGTGGGTGTTACCCAAAATAGATAGACAACATAGCCCCTCCCCCTGTACAGAGAGGCTCTCACACACACACACACACACACACGTACACGGTTTAGTATAAATAGACGCTGAATTGGGGCCAGTGGAGGAAAAGTGACATTTGTAAATCTACCCCTCATTCCAGTAATGTGACCTCCAAAAAAGGAGCCTTTAAAAAAAAAATCGATCGGAGAGGACGAACTCGCTTCAGCGCTGCTGCTGCTGCTACTGCTGAGCACACACATTCTAACACACAACACACACACGCAGTAAATAGCTCGGCGGCGTACGAAAGGTCACGGGGGTCAAGGTTCGGTGCGAGCGTCAGGGCACACACATGACACACACGTCCATTCACATCCACAGAGGTTAACTCTGGACACACAGTCTGCTGTGTGACCCACAGAACGTATAAAGTACATTTAAAATGAATTAATCGAATTAATTTCATACATATCACGGCAAACTGTTCATCTACTGGGTCAAATGTTCATATATTATGTATCATAGACCGGCCCTGCACAATGCCCGTGTGTTATTGTTCCGAAACAACAAACCATGACTCGACCAACAGGTAATTTCCAGACAATACTTTAGCCAAGAGCATAATGTTCACTGGAGCCAACGTTATGTTATGCTTTTTTCACAGACACCACAGAGCCACCGTAGTTTAGAAGTGTCATGTAGTGATCAGCCCTGTGCTGTTTGGCTATTTACACATTTTAACCTCACCAAAACGAGACCTGCAAATAAATAACTGTAGCTTACTGTAATACATCGCCGGCGACACGCACAGGTTGAGTGAAAAATGTGCGTCTATCGTGGGGGTTTGCAAAGTGTAAGAGGATGTACAGAGTAGGGTTGCAAAATTCTGGGAATTTTCAAAGTTGGAAACTTTCCATGGGAATTAATGAGAACTTATTGGAATTAACAGGAATAAACCAGGAATTTACAAATAAATCTGTTGAAATGTTTTTTTTAAATTGTATTATTTTCTCTGCTTATGACAAAACAAAAAGATTATATTTATGTTTGGATGTGATACAGTTTGTTTAAATTACCCCAAATTTACAGTAAATTCCCATAATTCCCATGGAGTTTCTGATTTGGAATATTTCCAAAATTCCCAATCTTAACTTCCCATGGAAAGTTTTCAGAAAGTTACCGAAAACTGCAGCTTTTGGAGCCGGAGCTCCTGGATGAATAAAAGCCCGGCATCACGTCGGATCTGCTCTGATCCCGCAGCATGAGAGCTTTTCAGTTATCAATATTAATGTGACAATGGATCATGACTAAGATTTTATGTCATACTGTCCGGCTCACATACGGATGATAAATCTGTCAGTCACCTGTAAATGATATTTGACTGAAGGATGTTTCACGTTAGAAAATAATGTTAAAAAAAGAGAGAAATAATGAGACAAACAAGGCAAACTATCTTCACATTCGCATCAGAAACTGTCTGTAGCTGCGAGCTGCAGATGTGCAAACACACCCTCAGTGCTTGTTGTTGCTTGCTGGCTATATTCTGGCTGTGGTGCGAACACACATGAACGATCTCACACTCAAACACACGAGTAGGCGAGGTGAAAATTCACTTGCTTTCTGTGTGAACGCACAATTATTGACCTCAAACAACCACCAAACTATTTTCAATAAAATGTGGCTGCTTCAGTATTTAGCTGACGTAAACACAGACACACATGCAGAAACAGGCAGCAGCTTTACATTTTTGGTTGAGTCTGAGCATGTTCATCATTTCAATTAAATGTACACACACACACACACACACACACACAGATCAGTATTCAGGTTGAGCAGGTTCTTGTTTTCATGTCAACTCCAGCATAACCCTTCTTCTATCAGTTAACCCAGATTCCTCAACCAATAGATCAATAAGGTATCAGTATAATCTGTTGTTGGTATGATGAGATTAAGAAACGTGTGCAATATCATGATTTTGTTAACACAAACTCAAAGCTACTTTAACAGGACGGCTTTGATAAACTGGACCGACCAATCAGGGGAACAAAATCAGACGTCTACGTGCAGCACTGACACTTTGTCCCAGGGCTCAATTTTTGCTGAACAAGGCTCAGTTCCCCGCTGACGTCTTAACTGTCGGTGTTGTTGATGTAAGACGACGGAGGCTGGAACATGACACAACCTTGTCCTCTGACCTCGACCGCCCCGCATACCACAACTCCCAAAAACTAGGCTGACGCTCTCCGGTTACACCTCGCCACAATAACAGTAACATGTTATTGGTGTGCAGAAGGAGCACAGAGACGCAGCTCCACCACTCGTTTCCAGTCGCATTTATGGAGGAGAGGAGCAGGGAGTGTTTCTGTTTAGTCGGCTCACATGCAATTTTGCAATTCAGTTTGTGTCTGCAGTTTAACGGTGCATGCAAACCACAAGACGAAGCTCCACCGTGAGACTGTCAACAACAAAAATGGTGCAAAGCTTTAATAAATGTTGTTGTCGATCGCTTGCAGCTGTTTCACAAACTGCTTGGAGGAACATTAGCAGGCTGCCCTGGCGTTTCATGCAACTTTTGGATTTGTTTCCGACAGATGATAGCTTGTGACCTCTGGATGCAAATCAGCAGCAGAGCTGCAGGAGGAAGAACACTGCAGACGACTGTCAACAGACTGCTGTGGCTATAAAAACTTCATTTTAATATCAAATCAGACTTAAACAAATATTTGGGTTTCCATTTTTGGCTTTGACCCATCTATCAGCAGCTTGTCGAGTAGTATTTCATGTAGTTTTATGTTTTGCAAAGTCAAAACCAACAAGACAAATCCTATGGATGTCTACCAAGCAGCAACCTCTGTGGCTGTGAAGTGAATAGGGTTGCAAAATTCTAGGATAGTTGGAAACTTTCCATGGGAATTAACAGGAATTTATTAGAATAAACGGGAATATATAAAATATATTTTTCTGCTCATGACAAAACAAAATGTTTATTTATGTTTGGATATGATACAGTTTGTTTAAATTAACCCTAATTTCCAGTTAATTCCCATGGAGTGTCTGATTTGGAGTATTTCCAAAATTACCCAGCTTAACTTTCCCATGGAAAGCTTCTGGAAAGTTGCCTGAAATTTACCAGAAACTTTCTGCCCCTTTGCAACCCTAGTGGTGAAGCCTAAAGTTCCAAACTTTAGTTCCTCTTCTCGTCCACTTGAGGCTGGCTCCAGAAGTGAGTCGGTCTCCATAAGTCCCCATGTTCAAATGTCCAACTTCACAGCAGAAATAAACATGTTTACAGCCTGGTACAAAAAACAGTTTTGGTCTCTATAGCTAATTTCCCCGTTCATGACAACTGTACTGAGGGTGAATTTATATAGAACTCACCTGTTCAAATTATATTAAGGCTTAAAGTTATGCAGAATTAAGAGTGTGGCTGCTTTGATTGACAGGTAGGTGCTGTTCAGGTGGCTTGTTTGAGCAGCCAGGCTTCATTCAGCCAACCTCAGCTCCAACCACGCTCCAACATCTTTGCCCATTTTCGGATTAGCAAGGAGTCGGTGGAGGCAGGACTGTGAAGATGGCAACGGCCAGAGCCACCACACTGAGCTTTACACTGTCTATAGTGTTTAAAAATAATGTGGTACATTATCAGACCCGGTTCTGTCTCCACCCAAAACCTCCTAGCCTGCTCCCATATCTAACAGAAGAGAGTAACCACTTCACCTCACGACGCCCTTCACCTTTAACCTCAGCATGTGAGGGAGGAAGAAAAGTCAACAGCACCATAGTCTGTCACATGAATTGAAGGCACAATCAAATCAAGACGATCATGAAGTCAAGCGCTGTCACATGTCTCATTAATATGTTGGTCAGTTTAATTATTGTCTGCGCAGAGAGTGGGGTTAAGATAGTAGAGTGTGGATGTCAATAATTCTGTAGCTCCAATCATCAGAAGATAAAGATAGCGACACATTTCTGATCACTTTACTGAAGTTCTTATTTGAACAGTGCGTGTTGTTGCTGCAAAACACACGTACGCACAAAGAAAACTGTAATCGGTCCCATAGATTCTCCAACAGCTGTTCAACCTTCTCCCAGCATTCCTCTGAAATCCCGCCAACGACACGAGTCTGAGCAAAGCTTGCGCTTAAGCTTAAGGTCGAACCACCGTGACTCAGCCTTGGCCTGCTGCGGTCGACAGGTGACTGATCCCAGCATTGTTGTTTTGATGAGACATCCTTGCAATAATACTGCTGCAACCTTTACATCTACTGCTCTACCACTTCAAATACCTCACTGCTGATCTCAGTATTGATATTATTGCAATTACTACTACCTCTATTGATACTACAGCATCCTTTCTCAGCATTATTACTATCCTGTCACTACCTTTTCACATCTGTGTAGCGGTGGCTGAGTCACTAATCAGAAGATTGGAGGTTCGATCCCCGGTTCAACCCCCCCAGCTCCTATACTAATTATCTTTGGGTAAGATACTGAACCACAAATTGCCATCTGTGTGTGAATGTGATTAGCTCCAGAGCTGATGAGCAGATGGCAGCCAATGCCGTCAGCGTATGAATGGGTGAATGTGATATGTCATGTAAAAGTGCCTCGAGTGGGTCAGAAGACTAGGAAGGCGCTACAGACACAGATACAGTCCACGTACTTCTGAACACTACTATTAGATGATACTGCAACTTCTGCTACAATTACTACGACTACTATCAACTTAAATGCTACTGCAACGTTTGCTGCTACTTTTACTGCTTATACTGATCTCTTACAAAGAAATACTTTTGTGACTACTTCTCTCGAGTTAGATGGAAAATATCAAGAGAGGAGCGAGAGGTGGGGGTCCGGCATCAGAGAGGCGATGGGGGACTCTCGGTGGATTAACAGTTTATTTCAAGCAGACGGCAGCTGGTGATTGTTGGAACAGTAGAAAGACAAAAAGTTTAGGTGAGTCTAATTTTTAATTTGAACAAAGTGTAAAATGTTGTTTTTGCAATATAACTGCTGTATCTGTTCACAGAAAAGGTCTCTCTCTGGGGGGGATCATGTCTATAATGTTGTCACAAGCTCTTTCCGTAGACCCACCCTCACCGTGAACTGCTTTAGCTGTCACGGTGACAGCCATCTGTTTCTACTGATAAAAAAACCACGACCACGGAAGTTCAGCTGGACTTCGGATTCGTCAGCACCAGAAAACTTTCAACCCTCAAATGAATGTAGGCTCATCCTACTGCTACCCCGACTACTCTGAGAAAGCTTCAGTTCAGAACCTCTCTTGGAAAGACGTGATGTGAGCCCAGCACGTGTGCAGGCCCCCCACTGATCATATCATAGAATCTACTGTATCCTGTGGCCTCTTCTAGCAGTACACAGCAATCCCTAAATATTTGTATGTTGCTTTGGTCTTACTGTTTCTGTCCATTGCACAAATATACATTGAGGAGTGCTGATTACTGGAATGCAGAAATCTAAAAAACATCCATCTTGTTTTCCAGCTGCAGTTCAAGTGTTGCTCTGTTCTGCCCTCTAGAGGTCACTGAGGTGAACACACACCCTAGCAGGTCCTGGCATCGTCAGGCCTTACTGGAACACTTACTGAGACCGACTGGAGTCATTGCCGGTCGTTTTTTATGTTTCCTGCAGCATTCCACAGTTCCTGTGGCTGCATCGCCGCAACTAAAGAGCAGAAAAAATAGAAGTATAATCGATAACCTGTGCGAGATCTATCCAGATCTGTCTGATTGAGCTCGGCAGGTGTTTGTCCAACACCGAATAAGAAATGAATTAATCGATCTATGTAAGTGAGGAACAGGACTATTCAGATGCAGAGAGGTCAGAGCACGATCACACGTATGAAAGATTCAGTGGAGAGTCTACGGCGTTAACTCGTGTCAGACAGACAGACAGCGTGGAGCTCCTGTGACTAATGTGACCCTGACACTGTGAGGTCTAATCATAGTTACTTATAGTTATATAATCATAGTTACTGAATATATTTAGTGCACCACGGTGTTCAACAGTGAGAACTTGGTCTGGAGACCTCAGCAAACACAAGGAATCAGTTCAGTCATTGTGAATCATTCCAGATTATTCCAGATGTTTTGATGTCATAAAGTACCTTTATGGCCAAAACTCTGATCCAATACTCAATTTTTAGCAATAAAACACAAGTTAGAAGCAAGACACAGATCAGAATTTCAGAGTTTTTGACATGATTTGTTGAATACTGGCCTCATATACTAGATCCCAACACCTCTACCACACAGATGCATGCAGAGTAAAATGTGAACCCAATGTTGCTTCTGATGTTCACGCAAAAGGGGATAAAATAGAAGTTAAAGGTCAACTGAATGTAACAGAAAGATAAGTTTGTGCTTGGAATTTTACTTGTCTTTCATATGTATGACGACGACGAGCTAAAAGTAGATCTCTGTTCATAAAAACTATGACGATGCATGTTGTGTTTCTGCTGACGAGACAGATGTGCAGATCAGGGTTTTTTAAGACCTTAAACTTTCTTTAGGACCACGCTGCCCGACCCACTAATATATCCATTAAACAGCCCGAGCTCAACCAGCAGATTTATGTATTCTAGAAGCACAACTGTCTGACTGAGCGACGAGTGGCCTTTGAGATGTCATCGCCTGAACACACGAAGGATAAAATGACTAAAATGTGACTGAATCTAATAAACATTTTCACTATAACTGAATCTGTTTGATCGCTTCTGACGTTTAACTAATAACATAAATGTGATTTTCTTCACGTGGTTCAACTGATTTTCATTTACAGTCACGGTGGCAGAGTTGTGAAAGTTTGTGAGGAAGCTGCTGCTTCTTTAAACCAGGAGAACTTCGTAGAAGCACACAACAAATATCAGTGAAGCGTGAAAGGCTTTAGTTTCAGTGTGCCAACTCTGTTTTGAACAGACTTTTCTGGTAGTACGAAGAGTGTCTCATTACGGCGGTTAAGTTTTAGGACATGCTGCTGTATTGACTCATTTTTTACCAATACCACGGACACAGAAGTCACTTTTTCAAGGCGGTTTGATATCATAAAATAAAACCTTTTCTCATTTAGTCAATTTATTTGCTATTTTAGGGTTGAACCTTTGTTCCCTCTATCATCGAGGTGCTCTGACGTCTAACTTAGTCCTGGATATTCTTACTGTTTTATTTGGAAGTTGCTGCAGTTTAATGAGCAAACGGACAGACAAACACGTAACAAACAGCAGTAAGCAATGAACAAAGTCGAGCTGTAACGGGCATGCCAGCTGTACACAAAGACCACAATGGTTTTTGGAATAAAGAAAAGAATGTGCTTTGTTTTTTATGTGATGCCAAAGAATTTCTGAGATGACTCAGACGGGTTTTAAATGAGTCACATAACTCGCGAAAGCAGAGGAGCGTCCATGTGAAATTTCAGCCTCCCTGAGCCGCTGTCTGTGTGTGATTCTCCACTCCTGAGGGGTTTAAAGCGGATGTTTGTGCTTCTGTAGCGTCGGGGATCATCAAAAGCAGATGGTCAGAAGTTTCCAGGCTGAAGGTCGGGACGGGAAACTGTTTCTGAAGCTGCCGCAGCTACAACATCATCAGCATCAACATCATTAATTCTTTGACTTTTTGTGGCACTCTGCAGCTATAAAGTTTAATTTAATCCAGGAAATAATGCTCCAGTGATGCACTGATTTTGTCTCTCTCTCTTGACACAAATTATTGGCATCTAAGATCGACCTGGGAAGATCTACATGGCTGAAATCAGAGACTCCCTTTGACTTTTCAGCTCTGTTGATGAAACTCAGCAGGGGAAGAACCAGACACACACATCTGAGGAGCTTCCCTTGATCTTCTCCTGCTCACTCTGTTGTAAATATACGGAAGTGTCTCACAGTTAGGACACATACCGAGTGCAACGCTGCAGCCAGATGCATCACAAGTGCATCAAGAGTTTCATGTCTCGAATCCTTGATCCTCCCATTCGGAGACGAGAGTGTTCGGCCTCTCGCTCTCGTCGGGTTACTTCCACGACTTTTATTACGCAAAAACTGGCAGTTAAAGCTTTCACTTCCTGAATCGACAATGATGCAAACAGCCAGATGTGAAGCAGATGCGGGTCAAAGTAGATCTCTCCCTGTGATGCCAAACTGTTACAACGCAACAATAAAAAAATCACGCTTACAATGACACATCAAGCAAAGGTTTCCTGGCAGGGAGGTTACGACACTAAGTGTTTGTGGGCGGCTGACTTTGAGGAGATTCCTTTCAGCTAAATGAGGTTTGTGTGCGTCTGTGTGGGAAGATGGTAGATAAAAATATGCAGGTAAGTGCAGGTGGAGCCAAATAACTCAGACATGAATCATAGAGATTATAGGAGATACAGTACAGGGCGACGCCTTCTAACAGCTGAAAAATTCAAAGTCTAAACATCCCTGCAAAACATATTAGAAACTATATTATGAGAAAATACATATGTAAATTAAACCACTTCTTCTTTGTTTAACTATGTAGATCCTCACATGGGTATCTGAGGGATGGTGAGTCTTTATAAACTTTAATATAAACATAACATAAATGTATGGTCAGAAATGAAGAATCGAAAGAGAGTGGGGGGGTGTGGTTAGTCTACCTATCTGTGCTGCACAGGCTGTGGAGATTAGCTGAAGCATGAAGTAAAAAAACACGTCATGAAGATGTTGCAATACAATAATTTGTATTGGCCTGTAGTCTGTTGGTGAACAGCTGATTCCGTTCAGCACTTTGCACTTTACTTGTGCCGCAACTCCATCAGCTCGCAGACGCCTCGTCTTTCCACAAAGTCTAACAGGAACTTATGTTGCTATTTTCTCCTCGCGCTTAATCATCAAACATTGAATCATCACACTGTGATTCACAAAGTTTAACGTCACATAGCTTTTTAGGAACGTCGCTCTTCAGCATTCTGCCTGTAACATCGGCTGTGTGATGCGTGCCTCAAAGCGTCTGAAGTTATCTTAAGTGTGCAAATCTAAATGCAAATGCTCGATATGTTGAACAGATGCTGACGTCTGCAGCCGTCCCAGGTAAGCTGTGGTTTTGTGATGTGTGGAAAAGGCCATGCAGAAAGGAGAATTACAGAGTCATACACTCAACAACAAAGACACACTATTTTTCTTTGTTTGTTTGAGACAATCACACAAATATTGACTCATTCCAGCCTATTTTTCTTGTTTGTCTGCAGTTTTGTGTGGAATGTTTGTGTCTTCTGTGCCCAGAAGCCTGGTTCCTGTCGGACAGGTTAGAGAGCTGGACTCAGTGTGCTGCTGCTTTCAGCTTGCATAACCTGCATGCTGTCTGTTCCAACAACAGACAGCATGCAGACAGCATGCAGACAGCAGCTCTGGAGCTGTTACCATGACAGCGACAGAGCATCGCTGTCACAGAGGGGTCAGCTGTCAAACAGAAGATCTGCTGCTCTGTTCTGCTCTGTTCTGTTGGAGAGCAGCTCACTGATGACCTCTAAAAAAAAAAAAACAGCTGCTGTTTTAGGGAACATTCGCGGCTGCGCAGAACGGCGCGCAGCTCCTCTGCTGTCAAGATACCAAGGACGCGGTGTCACATTTCCGGACATGATTTTCAGAATAAAGGCGCACATGTGTTGCAATGTCCTGTGGGTGTTGCATAGGTTCAAATACAACAGCAACAGCAACGTATTTAATGCTTGACTTGCTCTATCTAGATCCAGTTTTAATGCACTGTTGGTTCCTGATTATTAAGCACTAAATAAATTTAGGATATTTAAAAATACCACCATCCAAAGTGTAAATGTTTACATGCTTAATGGCACAATAAAATGTTAAAATAGTGATTAACAGGGCATATGCTGTGACTTTCATTCATCTGTTTACAGCCTAATTTAATTGTACACAGTCTTTATCCCCATTTGTAGTTCTATCTCATATTTTTATAAAACTATTTTATTTCTACAGTCACTTTCTATTTTTTTTATATAGTTGTTGTATAGATGTTTAGCACGGGTTAACTTCTTAACACAGTTATAAATGTATTTTCTATGCAAATGTTTAACTCCTCTGCACATTTTTAATTCCTCTGTACATATTTAAATCCAATGCAAATGTTTAATTTCTCTGCAAATGTTTGATTTTGCTACAAATGTTTAATTTATTATTTATTAATAAATTAATTTAGGATATTTAAAAATTTCACCATCCAACGTGTAGATGTTTACAAGCTTAATAGCACAATAAAATATTTAAATAGTGATTAACAGGTCTGCAACAAATGATTGTTTTCATTACAGATTAATGTAATTTTCACTATTAAGTTATTAGTTGTTTGGACTAAATAAGATAATTTGGACGTTTATTTTTCTTATATTATATATTACTATTAATTTATAACATGGCTGTAATAATAATAAAGGTATCTTAACCATTAAGTTGCTCTTAAAACTGTCAACTGTCAAACGTAGGCGCTTTTATTTTGAAGGCGCAACCTCCCCACTTCCTGTTTCTCCTCCCTCTTAATGGCCGCCTTGACGCAGCTTGTTGTCTATATATTTGTTTAACTCACCATCTCGATGATCCGGGTTTTCTTGCCGGCTCGCTTCTTCTTAGCGACGATATACTGGGCCAGAACTACGCCGCCGAACAGGGCACAAACGCTGGCGCTGGCCGCGGCCCCGACCTTCACCACGGCCGTCCTGTCCATGACGGTCCGCTGGCTGTTCATCCACCGATTAACCGCCTGCCTGCTCGCCCGGAGAGTCCCCGTCCCGTCCCGCCTTCTGTCAAGAGAGGCGGCTTCCTACTGGTGCAGACCGGGCAGCCGAAGATCCTCTACGAAGAAACAGGACCAGTCACTCTGTGGATGTGTAGTTTTTGGCGGATTTAAGCGGGATAATTAGAAAATGCCAAATTATTGTCACCAAATCATAATTATAACAAAGAAAATGACATATTTAACATTTATTTAATCATATATTTAAACTAAACTCAACTTGTTACTCCTCGTAAGAGCTCTTTTTGTCTATTTAAAGTCAAATTAATAAATAAATAATTAAAATTAAGCTCTTTATTCAGCCTCAAGCTCTCTGCCAGAGAGCTTCAGAGAGTTACAAGGGTCTGTAAATGCAATGACAGTTGGCTACAGCAATTTATTATTTTTTTACTCTTCCATCCTTCAGCACAAAGGATGTATTGAATAATTGAAGTGATTTATGTCTACACATAAATTATCAGTCAAACCAGCACTAAATCTGGCTGAATTATAAAATATATAAGTGGTAAAATGAAGAGCCGTTTGGGAGTTGAAAGAGCCGGCTCTTCTTGGTGAGCTGAGTCAAATGATCTGACTCCCTAAAAAGAACCGAACTTCCCATCACTATTAGTTTCACGGTAAGTTTTCAAAATAAAACACTAACACGTCCTACAGAAAATACCAAAGTAAAAGTCAATGAAAATACACAAAATATACCATCAGAACATTTCCAGTTATCTCATTTCAAGCTATCTTACACCAATATGATCTGTACATAACAGTGAGCACATGGAACTATTCAGATTTGTCTTCAAAAGAAATATACATACATATGATCTGAATGATCCATGCATTAAGTAGTATATGTAGCCTGCAGTCTCCTGAGGTGCATGTAGTAACCTCTTGTAGTTCAATGTCATTACATCAGGACAGCCCATTCATAACCTTAGAGAGTGAAGCGTGTTTCTAATAGACAATCTTTGTCAACTGTTATCTTTGCTTCTGACATCACTGTTAGGCCTTCATGGGGGTGAAGGTGTGAAAATGAGAAATACATAAAGATATATATATCCTTTTCTCTTCTTAGCTTCCTTCCTGTGTTAACATCCTCCATGGTTGCTTAGCCTCTGTCGTTATGTCCATAGAGGCTGCTGAGCCCGGTTACATTGCCCGTTTGTCCAGCTCCAGTTCTAGCACGACATCTGCTTAGCTCCCCCGTCAGCATTCCCCCACACCCCGGGCCTGAAAACCTCTTTAGTACACCCCTTTATTGCAAAGACTAACACTCTCCTGGTGCTCTGAGTTCTCAGTCTGGGCAGCCTGGCTAACAAACTGAGTTAACCTTACCTAACAGCAGCTACAGTACAAACATCACTTGAGAATGAACCTGTTATAACTCAGTAGATCACCTGCATTATCACACAAAGAGACCCCAAAAACAGTTTATAGACACAGAACAGACATGACACACTAGGATAGTCAAAGAAAACAGTAATAATATTTATTGTATGAACTGCAGTCATGCTGTATGACACATGAGACATTTATGACATTTTAAAACCAGAATACAGACCCAGAGGGAAAATGTAAAGCCTTGAAGAGACTGTGTGTGCATGTGTGTGTGAGAATGAGCGCAGGGTGGGAAAACAAGTCTTGTGACTGGCTGGCAGCAGGGATGTTGGAATGTGTTACAAGTCGAGTAAATATGCGAGCATAAAAAGCTCTGTTGTCTGAAAATAAATAACAGCAGCGTCTCGGGGGGTGTCTGAGCCACACGTCACGTGATGGGAGCGAGTTCCTTCAGATGACCAACGAAGAGTCACACGAGACAGAGTTCATACATTTATCATTACATCAGAATATTTTACATTTCATCCAGTCCATTCCAGTTTTATTGTATGACTGGGATTGTATGAGCAGTACAGTATTATTGGTACATGAGTTGGGAGACGCATAAGTCTCTAAGTAGAACAGCAACTACTGGTAGGTCAGTTTACCTGCTAGTTCCACACATGTGCAGGTAGGGGAATTAGTGGTTATTAATATGGAGTTTATTTCCATCCACCACAGCAAAAAAAAATCTATTTTACAAGACATCTGAACTTGTACTGAACTCCCAGATGAAATGTGTTTTAAGTGAGGTAATTTGCCTCTGTTGGAGAATTTTCTAAAACCAAAAATGTCATGGAATCAGACAATGAAGGTATCAGAAAATTGATTAGCAGTTAAAAATAAAACAGTGAAATGGTACGATCCTTTTGCCTCACTTTTCTTTTGACTTATCGGGGAACAAGCTACGTATAGAACCTGTGTCTGATCTAAAGCTCCCACCACAGTGCAGTGTTCTTCTTCATCATCATCACCATCCTCATCAGAACCGTGTGCGTGTTGATAGTAGCTACTCCACAGGCCGAATGCCCTTGGCCTCCTCCAGCTTCCTCAAAGTCTCGTCCCACTGGGTGAACTGCTTGGACAGCAGGAACATCTGCCAATCAGAGAGTCAGGGGGTCAGTGAGGAGGAGTCATTCGAACTTTTGTGGCTCTTTAACAGTTTTGTACTTTGTCTTGTGGTGAGTTTTACTTCACTTAACTTTTTTTTAAAAAAAGGAAATAATCTTGTGAAAATAGAAGCGTACCATTTTGTTGTATTCCTCAAAAAGCTTCTTCACTTCCTGGGACTGAGCCTCAGTTTGGTCCTGTAAAAAGAGACAAACATGGAGGCGTCAACAGAAGAAGCTAATGAGAGAGACACACACAAAGAGGGAGGTGGAGAGAGGGGAGTTACCTGCTCTTTGATGTGAATCTGTGACAGGCGCTGGAGCTTGGTGGCGTGTTCTGGTACGTCTGCGTAAAACAAAAGACACTCGGCTGTCACAGACCTGACAGTGTTAACTTACAGTACCGGAGTATAACACCGCAGAGCGGATCTGATTGCGTCCTTGATTTGCAGCTGCCAGGTGAAACTCACCTCTGATGTAGGTGCTGTCCAGCAGGGGCTGCATGTTGCTGACCTGCTCCAGCAAAGACGCCTGGGAAAGCAAGAAGTCCTCCTCTGTGGAAACAAACATCGCAGCAAGGACTGAATCACATGGAAGTTGCTCTTTTAGGGTTAGGGTTAACCCTATAAGTCCAAATACTATTTGGATGCAGATACAAGATATTAAGTAGTTGTATCTATCCATGGGTCCTCCTGGTCCTCACCAGCGAGAATGAACTCCAGCTTCATGGCATCAGGTACAGTGATGTGATCGGTGAACTGGGGGTCCAGGTACTTCACCAGGTCCTCAACTGTATCAAAACACCAAGAAATATGATCAGAGACTCGCCAAACACAGTTTAAAATCTGAAGACAGAAAAAAATGAATGCAAGCACTGTTGTGACATCGTGAATTTTAGACATGCACTTTGCATCTTCGGTTATGTTGAGTGAGCACCAGGAATGACACTAGCATGTAGAATATTTCATGATTGAGGGGCCTCGGTAGTCTAGTTGTTAAGGTGCATTCCACATAACTCAGCCAGGGGCCCTCTGTTACACATCATACATACACTGACTATAAAAGGCAAAATGCCAAGACAAAAAACAAAAACAATATTGTAGATGAACACAATATGATGCATGGATAATTGTATCAATGTGAAGTAGGGTCCTTTCTGAGTAACTTGAATACACACAGATACATCAAGCCTGTAATCCAGGCTGTCAGGGTTAACATAACAGTGCGTGACTCACTCTTCTTGTGCAGGATCTTTACTCGTTCTCTCTTGTTGGCCGTGTTGGTCAGACCTGCCTGAATTCTGGCCAAAGAATCAGCACACTGCAGGACAAAGAATACTGATTAGATTTAATGTTGATGAGCAACAAGGGTATCATAAAGTCATTATTTATATAGTATGTCTAACCTTTTTTGTGCAATATGTCGTACTATATGTATGCGGCTTTTGCATATGTATACTTACAGCATTAAATCTGGGTTGCACCTATTTTTTTCTACTGATTAACAACATATTTACACCTGTAATTTAACTATCAGAAACATGAAAACACTTCTTAAGCAGGACAGTTCAGAGCTGGTTCTTTCTCTAACCCCTGCAAACACAACATCTACCAGCAGACAAATGCACTTCAATGCCCCTTTGTAGGTTCAAATTGTTCATCACATCATGTGACGCTCTGATGAGATGGCCCATTCAGTGGCTCAAAGGGATCATACCATGTTTTTTAGACAATTAGCTACAAAATACACTGAAGTGTTATTAAAGCATAGCCCAGGATTTCAGATTGATAAATGTGTTTTTCTAAATTCCTGGAAACTGTACCTTTAATAAGTACCTCTCCTTGCTTATTTTGTCTTTGCACTCATTCTTTCCATCCATAAATATCAGGACGGTAGTCGAAATATCTATCACAAGCTCCCAAAACTGAGAGTGGCATCCTGAAATTGCTTGTAGATAGATAGATAGATAGATAGATAGATAGATAGATAGATAGATAGATACTGAGGGAAACTCAAGCATCCAGTAGCAGCATGAGACACAGTAAACATACAGTAAGCATGCATTAAGATTAGCCTATACTACAATAAACATACATTAAAATTGACTTACACTACAGGAAACATGACGTTAAACCAATGAGCTGAATCTGCATTTAAATTAAACCTGTGCAAAGAAGTTAAATATGTGCAGAGTAATTTGACATGTGCAAAGAAGAAATGCAAACAACAGTCAGACCAAACAGTCCAAAACAACAACAATGCTCAGCATCGTGTGACTGCCACAGTTTATGCGTCGTTTAACGTTACTTGAGCCTTTTTTTTTTGCATCTTTTATTACATTCAAGTCATGGATGGAGTAAATAAACAGAGACACCGTTATGGCCTCATAGCTAGTCAGCTTGCTATCTGTGTAAATAGCCACGTCCAAGCTAAAGAGCTAACCTAGCGGCCGTTTAGCTGGTAGATGAACGAGACAACAGTTTTTAAATGTCTTACACTGGAGTGAATAGTTGTCAGAGTTTCTAATAAAAACGTATCTCTGTACAGCCGTTGTGTGCATAAATAAAAAGGGCGTTCACTCATTCCTGCTGACGGAGCTATCGTTAGCTCTGCCAGGCTAACGGCTGCCTAGCTTCGTCACTAGCCTCCCACTTATCGGAACAAACAGTTATTCTGGACGAACCTTGACCGGTTTCCCACTTTTGCTTCTTCTCTCGCCGTATAGGCGACTCTCCAGCGCCTGAAGACGCATTTCCAGGTTATCCGTCTCCAGTTTTTTATCCATTTTTTTTAAAGCTAACTAACGTACAACACAGCAGCAGAACCCAAAACAGCTCAGGAGTAGTGATGTGTCGTTCGTGAACGAGCCGGTTCAAAGAGCCGGCTCTTTTAAGCGAACGATGGGGAGCCGACTCCCGTCCGTGAGCCGTTGGACGCATTTTAATAATTGTGAATTTGCAATGTCAAGCTGTCATATTGAGCAGGGACATTCACAGACACATGAGAACGGTGCATCCAACGAGTCAATGCCTGTCCTTTTTTTTTTATTTCTATGCTTAAGTTTTTCTAGGTGTTTCTATCTGCTTTGCGTAGCAGAGCGGTTAGTGCATTCATTGGGAGGTTTCAGAGAGTTACAAGGGTCTGTAAATGCAATGACAGTTGGCTACAGCAATTTATTGATATTAGAAAATTAAATTTTTACTTTTGAATCCTTCAGTGCAAAGGGTGTATTGAATAATTTAAGTGATATATGTCTACACATAAATTATCAGTCAAACCAGCACTAAATCTGGCTGAATTATAAAAGGTATAAGTGGTAACATGAAGAGCCGTTTGGGAGCCGAAACAGCCGACTCTTCTTGGTGAGCTGAGTCAAATGATCTGACTCCATTAAAAAGAACCGAACTTCCCATCACTAGTACGTAAGCAATTCCGTTCGGAAGCGATTTGTAAATACGTTTGGTTTTTTTCTGGCAATATACAACAAATAGGTATTTTAAAAATACTTAAGATATTTAATTCCTAAACAAAACTGTGTTTTGTAATTTATACATATCAGTAATTTAATGGCTGGGTTAAGATGTTTTAGTCGTTGTTGCAGTACATGGACGTGTCGCTAGGGGTCGCTGTTTTGCGGGGAATGGGGCTTTTTTCAGCTGTTTTCCGGTGTGACAGCAGCGGCAGCAGCAGGGGGATGACAGCACCGACAGTCACGGCCCTTCTTCCATTCAAGCCGACTGCAAAACATCGACAGAGAGTAAGCTTTTCTCACGTATCTCTACCGCCTCCTCGCACACAGGTCATCTCTGTTTGTGGACGATAATAACAATATACAGAAACCAAACAAATCCCCCTCATGTAAACAGTTCTTTGCTATGCTAAGTTAGCTCACCTAGCCTTGGAGCTAACGTCAGTTTGTGCATTACATCTGCGTAGTTTGAAGTAAGTTTGGAAATCTGGCAGGTGAGTGAGCTATAACTTAGTAATAACTCCCCTGACGACTTAATAAAGACATACGTGGCTCACCTAAAGCTGAAATACTGCTATCAGCTCACGCTACGCTACCTGCTTCGTTGTAGTTTTTAGGTTTGTGTTGCTAAAAGTTGCATCAGTGCTTTCCTGTCTTGCTCTTTGACAGCAAGGAGCTGTTCGCCGTTGGACTTCGGGGTCCGTGTTTAGGGAATTTATTCTTTATGTGCCACTGGGAGCATCAGCAGCAGCGTCGACATGGCAGATGACAAGGACGTGTTGAGAGACGTTTGGTTTGGTCGGATCCCCACCTGCTTCACCCTGAACCAGGATGAGGTTACAGAGAGAGAGGCCGAGCCTTACTATGTAAGTTTCCTTATGACCTAACCTTTGCTGCATGCTTCCTAGAACAGCGTGCAGCTCTGTATTCGACATGTAAGAATGTATACAGAGACAGACGTGCCAGATGACTTCAGGCATAAAATATTACAGCAGTGTTCATTCATTTATCCCTTTATTGCTTTCTTATTTACTCTCTATCAGCGTGCTAGCTGCTTATATCTGTTAGTGGCTGCAAGAGAAGGCATGCTGCTTTGGGTTGCAACCCACACAATACCTCCTTTTGCAAGATAAAACAAAACTTGCTTGCAAATGTATTTTTTATTTAAAGAAGAAGCACTTAGTGCATGCATTAAGTGATAATGGCATAGCAGCAGAGTTTAAAGCACGCTGTAGCTGATATGCACCTCAAAAATGTCAAATAGATGTCAGACAGGTAGCCGCTGACTGAAGAACTTTGACTGTTCAGCTTGTGTTCTTGTATTCTCATGGCGGTGGAGATTGTTGATGGTGAAGGCAGCGCAGATCAAGTTAAAGAAAGCAATAGATGAACACATCAAGCACAGACACCTCCACAGCAAACCTCCTGCATGCAGCTCTCTTCTTCATTTTTTATTTTGAAATTTAAACATTCACACAAACATGAGTAATATTTGATCTGTTTGAATCCAAAACGTATTCATCTGCAACCAGGATGTAGGTTTGCCCATTCACGATTGCGTGGCAGTAGTCTCTTTTAATGTAATAATTCTTAATGCATTTCGTCCTCTCTCTCTCTCTCTCTGCTGTCCGTTCTCCCAGCTGCTTTTACCCAGGGTGAGCTACCTGACTCTGGTTACAGACAAAGTGAAGAAACACTTCCTCAAAGTGATGAAGGCAGAGGACGTGGAGGAGATGTGGTTTGAGTATGAAGGGACGCCGCTGAAATGGTGAGAGGCCGATCGATAGATGAACTGAAACAAGGTTGGGTGTGTCAAATTTGTTACATTGCGTCCCCGCTCATGTTGTTTTGTGGTCTGTTTGCCAAATATGCAGCATGTTAGAAGAGCAATTCATAATATTTTTTAGTGCAGAATCTCATTCTCTTCTCATCAAGAATATATTTTTATATTTCTCCTGATTGCTCTTGGAGAAATTCCCTCCAGTGGCTCAGCCAACCCCTCCCACCTCATAAAATCTGCACCATATTACAACTGGCACTATCAGCAGGAAACTGGATCGGTGCTGTGTGTCGTATTTGCTTGTCAGCTTGAAAATAAATAAAGTTTCCATTTCCCCCGAAACGGGACTTTAAATACTCTCCCCTCCGTGTTTGTGTACCCTGCTGTACTGCCTCAAGTAAACATCCACGTGCTCCAACCATTGTTGTGCACAGTCAGAACCACGGCAGTGTATTCACACACCGCCTGCAACGCCAGCAAAGTCCATTCGCTCGCAGCCGGCAGAGAAGCCTCGTTCGGTATCAACCACGGGTGACTGTTTAGTTTCTAATCTGCCCGTCTGCTGATCAGTGAACAGACTGCAGGCACAGAGTTCAGCCACAGGGTGTCAGCACTGCAACACGGATGATGAAGGGCCCGGTTTACAGTAGCATCAAAGTTTCAGCAGTGCCAGTAAAACACATTAATCAGTCCTGATAGTCATTTGATTATTCGTTATCATGTAATCTCATCAAATTGTCTACTGGTTTCAGACACATGTGACATTTTAAATTACAAATGCACTGTAATTATGATACTTTCTGATGAATGTAACCATGTTAAGAAATTACTTTATGGTTTGGACGAGCTTAAATGGTAATTTGCATTTTGTAAGTTTGGTACAAATCAAGTACTTGACTTGCTGGCTTCAGAGGGACTAACACTAGATGACTAACACGGTCAGTACGTGTAACTGACCGTTAAATTATCAGTAAAAACACAGTCATCCGATTTGAAGTTGCGATAAGGAAAAGCATCTAATTCCTGTTGACGGAAACCTGATAGACGGACCCGATTCTAAACACAGGAAGTGACAAATAGAAATGTTGGAGTGAAATGTAAACTGTCTCCTGAAGTTCACAGAGTCCAGCCGGGGGGGAAGCTGGACTCAAAAAACTGACACCAGTTCTGTTCGCTGCCACTTTGAAGCTACTAATTAATACATTTGATTGACTTTTTCCGAAAACGGATACTCAGTGCAGGAGTCAGACTTTTAATTTGAAGGTCACTGGCTGTTGTCAGTCTCTAGATGGCTGATAAAAGAGGAGATTCGTCTAGTTAGTTTCAAGATTTTCCCATGAGTAGTTGGTGTATCACAACTTTCCTAGCCTTGGGAACTGAACTCCGTCTCTCTCTCTCTGTGATGTTGAACTGATAGCAGGCCCGACAAGCTTTTCACCAGTAGCGTTATTTCCTGTTTGCTTTTCCTGTTTTCAGGCACTATCCAATCGGAGTTCTGTTTGACCTCCATGCCTCCAACACCGTCTTACCCTGGAGTATCACTGTGCACTTTAAGGTGAGAGGGTGTCAGAGTGTGCTCATGCACAAAATCCACATTAATGTATCTCACTTTCTATCTGTGAATTATGTGTATTTAAATCATGAATCAAATGACACATGTAATCTGGCCTTTTAGCCTCTTTTAGGCATTTATAGTTTTGATTTTACGGCACATTTACAGCCTTCCTTCGCTGTTGATGGCTCTGATAAACTCACTGTACACTCCCTGCCCAGCACCAAAACCTGATGAAGACAGAGGAAGATCTAGCAGAGCACCAGATATTTCCCTCAGGAGTCAGTGCACCAAAACAGATCTAAAGAGAGAAGAGGATCGGGCAGTTCATTATCAGACAGACACAAACATAACTCCCCATAAATGATAGTAGATGTGTACATTGACAATATATAACATGTTTGCCAGCTTGTCGTGGAGTTCTTCTGTCCACCAGTGTCAAAAAACGATGACTCTAAATCAAATCTTTACCTCGTGTGCATGTGCCAGAGTTTTCCAGACCGTGACCTGCTCCACTGCCCGTCCAGCTCCGTTATCGAGGCTCACTTCATGTCCAGCATCAAGGAGGCCGACGCCCTCAAGCACAAGAGCCAAGTCGTCAATGACATGCAGAAGAAAGACCACAAGCAGCTGTGGATGGGCCTGCAGAACGGTGAGACACATACACACATGCGCACGCACACACACACTTCTATTAGCAGCTGTGAATGTGCATGCTAAAAGGTGAGGAGGGCATGACACACGAGCACACACACACACACACTCATTTCAAAGATGAACGACCATGTGCAGCTGTTGGGGAGATGTGACACACATTCACCCGTTAACACTCAAGATGCACACGTGTTGTCTCCCTGCAGCTCACACACCTACATGCAGATTCACACACACACAAACACACACTGTAAGTGTGTGTAAGTGTACACATGCATTTTTGTAATTCTTTGCAAAAGAGTCACTTATTTGTAGGTGTGGTGCTTTCAAGGCACAAAGAATGCATCTAAATCAATTCATAGATGTTCTCTCACACACACACACACACACACACATCTCTCTTTAGTCTGGTGGCAGTCTTTGAAGCCTCCACATCCAGAACTTCTCCCGCCCACCTGCTTCCCTTTCCGTTTCCACCCATCTTCTGTCCAGACAGGTTGATTTCCCATTGGCTGCTGGTTGTGATTGTGGTGGTTTGTGTAGGTGAAGCTGGAGCAGTGGATGCCTGTGATGTGGGGGAGTAGGCGCTATGGGGGCAGGGGGCGCAGTCGGGGTTGGATTGCCGAGTCCGGGGTTTGTGCTCGTCTTTGAAAAAGCAAAACCCGATCCGTGTGACATTCTCGGAATCACTGCAGGTCAAGTTGATCAATCAAGGCAACAATAAACACTTTGGCCACCGGTGATATAGTCAGCTGTAGTTGAGTTATGTTATAAATAGGGTTTCTTTTCATCATTGTTTAAAGTGGAACTGCACCCCCTCAGCACATTTTTCCACAGAGACCTGCACAGAACAGCTACTGTAGCTACTGATGGTGGCCTCAGCACCAACCAGAGAGAGTGGCAGACTGCTCAGTATAGCAGTAGTCCAGCAGCCATCAGCAGCTGCCGTCCGACTCTCTGAGAGTCTGTTTGAGCTTCGACAGTCACTAGAAGCACATTCAGGGAGGCTGACTCTCCCGGTGCTGCTTCTACAAGCATCATAAGCACACGTCTAAACCACCCACTAAAATACAGTAGTGAAATAAGTAGAGAGTTAGTAAAGAAAATAGCATAAACTCCTGTAAGTGATGCGTCTCAAACAGCTTATTTTCACAGACTCGTTTGCCACTGCAAGGTGAGGGCACTCAACTGTGTCATGCCTTCACCAACCTGGAGGCACATCTGAGGGGATTTAGAAGGTTTACTCAGTGCTGAGTGAAAAACAAATAGGTATACTTCTTATACACCACCGTCAGCATTAGGGACAGTAGATGTTGTGTTTGCAGCTCAAAAAACATGTGCAGTACAACTTAAGTAATCTTAACTAATCTGTTACTTTTGCATTCAATCAATCAATAATTAAAGTTGATTTCTTTTTTAAAATGTCTTGTTTCGTCCAAAAAGTGTCTAAAATTCAAATTTTAAAATGATGTAAAACAGAAAAAAAGCAGCAAATCGTCACATTTGACAAACGGAACCAGCAAATATTTGAGATTTCTGCTTGATTAAACGACTTTAACAATAATCAAAAGGGTTGCAGATGAATTTTCTGTCAATCGACGTGTTAATTAATCGTTCGGATTCGATGATTAACTGAAGTGTCTGCTGTTTTGGAGCCTGACGAAGACATACAAAGGTCCAAAGCTCTTGTTTTTAAAAACTGTGACGGTCAACAGCGCTCCTACATGTGGGAAAGCATCGCGTTACATACGTGACTATATTGTCAATAAAAACTGGAAATGTGCATTTACTGCTACAGGAGAGGCGTTTCATGCTCTGTTGCTGCGTAACGCTGATGAAGTTTATCAGGCTGCACCTCCTCCCGCTCGATAATGTCAGAAGTATCAATAATTTGTCTACTTCAGTAAATAACAAACCAGAAAAGAACACTAACAGCTTTTAAATAAAGTGAGAAATCAATATTTGTACTATAATTTTTTAACATAAATGAGGTTCTCGCTCGCCGAGTGTGTCCTCTCGGTTCTGTTTTGCTGTTTTCTCTCAACGTTAAGCTGTTGTTTGCGAAAGTAAACACACAGTTGACAGGAAAGTGAACTAATTGCGATGCAAATAAGGTCCAGAAAACCGGAGGAGCTAATTTGTGACATTTGTGGTTAAGTACTTTTCGTGTAACTGTCAAAACCGTGCACTGAGAATGTTTTGAACAGGTTTGCAGACAAACCCACAGAATGTCAGCTGCTTATCTCTCTTCCACTTTCCCCTGAAACTGATAAAGAGAGAGAGAGAGAGATGTCACATCTAGAGGAGGAGATAAGGAGAAAAGAACAAGAAGAAGATTACATTTAGAAGAAGAAGACTAACAAATGATGCTATGAAATGTTTTGAAATGCTCAAGACGTGGAAAAACAACAAAAACAGACAAATACTTGTGTACTTATCCAAAAAGATGGAGTTACCTGATACACATGAAAGCGAGAGATGAAACCTTTTTTTTTTTTTTTAAAAACCTAAAACTTTCACATCCAAAAGAGACCAGAAACAGAGAGAGAGAAACAGAGATGGAGCTTACTTTCATCCAGGAGAGAGAAAACAGAAGGTTCATGTGAAAGCAAGAGCCAAGGGGGGAGGTGGAGGGGGAGGTGGAGGTGGGGGGTGTGAAACCAGCACATGCTGGGTGGAATCAAGGTTCAAGCTCCCGTGTTAGTAAAGACCCGGCCTGCTGGATTAAAGATGTTTTTAACAGACTATTTAGAGGTGCTTCTCCATCACCCTCCATGTCTGAGGGAGCGGAGGTTTGCAGAAATGGGGGTTAAGTTAAAGGACAGTTGGAGGCGGCGTACAGTGACACTTCTGTACAGTAGGATGTGTGTGTTTATAGCTCTTTATGAAGCTATGAATCTGGCAACAAGCACCTGCTCTGGAATACGAGTGTTAATATTTGAATATTCATTTAGTCGCGTTTAAACATGCTGCAGTGTTGTGGGAGTTCAC
Organism: Argyrosomus regius; assembly: GCA_946959425.1. Lineage (NCBI taxonomy): Eukaryota > Metazoa > Chordata > Actinopteri > Sciaenidae > Argyrosomus > Argyrosomus regius. The sequence continues at coordinate 26,882,439 of OX336884.1, forward strand.
CCTTCACAAGAGCTAACTCGAGGCTCAGTTCACACAGATGAAACTGAACTCACTATTTTGAATTTAGAAGTTCACAGTCCCCCAAAAAATGAACTAGTCTCTCTTAGTTCTTCTGTTTTTTTTATTTGTTTTTTACAAATGAGCTGCTGTGAGTCTGTCTTTGGTGGATGAACTTTGCGGCCGCTGGCTCGTGGTCTTAATAACGACTTCTCGTGATGATCGTTCACTTAATGAGCCAAACCTTTTTTTTTTTTTTTATCTCCTCTCTCAGTGTAACAGCCCGCCGATGAAAGTGAAACTTTCTTCCGCCTGGCATAGCTACCTTTCTTCATAATGTCTGCTCTTTTCCGCCTCGAGGGTAGGGTTAGGTGCTTTTTTTTTTTGCTTTTTTTTTTTTTTTTTTTTGCCGTGGTGGCCCACCACAACAAAACATTACCAGCGGAAATACTGCACACTGTGCGAGATTTTTACTTCCATTACTGCCGTCCTCGAAGGCAACCCGACATGCAGTTAGTTCAGCTTCTTCGTATGGCTACATTAAAGGAATGTAAATAACATGGCAGTACATTTATTTGGCTTTTATTCAAAGTAACCATATGGATACAACCCAATAGCAAAAATCACGCAAGGCAGGTGCAGTGCAGCTAAGAATCATTGTAGGTTTTTGGAGTGTCTTATTTGTGTGTTTGAGCTTCACTCTACTCGGGTGTGTCATATTTAAGGATTTTGATTTACTCTGAGAATTATTAGCATGTTTTTTCCCTTTCTTCCTTTTACCAAAGACAAAGAAAGAAGTGTTCAAATGTTAAATATTGTCTTAAAAACTGGGGACAGGTATCGAGAACCAGGACTAAAGATACAGATAAGCTCCTGGTCAGACAATACTGATATTTGTAAATGTGTGGGCTCACTTTACTAAATTTAATGAAAATACGGCTAAAAGCAACAACTCAGGTAACAATTTAACAATAACTGTTCCATCTTTTCATGTCATGTCTCTTGCATCAGATTATGGTGAGTAATATCAACAGGAGTATGGAAGTATCAGTATTACTATAGGTATTCTAATGATACACATCCCTACTGAACTCAAGTAGCCATGCAAGCGCTCTGCTTTAATAAAATAATGCAAATGTAAATCATGAAATTGTGTTTGTGTTGTCACAGATAAGTTTGACCAGTTCTGGGCCATGAACAGGAAGCTGATGGAATATTCCACCGAGGAGGGAGGCTTTAGATACATCCCCTTCAGGATATACCAGGTAACACACACACACACACACACACACACACACACTTAAAAACTTAAAAACACTTTTTCTCTTCCACATCGACCTTATAATGTCATTTTCAGTTCAGCCAGAACATTTCTGAGTCTCTGGGCTCTCGAGAGCAGAGCTGAAGTTTTCCGTTCAGCCCAGTAGATGTAGCCAGATGGCTGTGTGACAACCCCCTCTGTGCCGTCTGATGTGATGTTGCCTTAGCAGGGAAATCACCTCCAACCAGACGGTGGCTCATTTGGTCTCATAAGTCATGTGCTAATCTAAAATAAGCATCTGCAAGGTGGTGAAAAAATTGACTTTTCCCTCCTTCTTTTAACGTACAAAGGTCCAGGTAATCATTCCTGTCCATCTCGTGGAGCACGATGACTAAATTTTGCTTTTCCCTGAAACCCGCATGCACCTGCAGACAGTCAAAATAGGAGTTAAAAATAAAATATTGCGCAACTTAGGAGTGTGTGACCTTCTCTTGACATCCCTGAAATAAACAATAATAGTCATCTGTTGTATCCTGCCTTAACACGCCTTGAAACAACACGAGTAAGCGTCTTGTTTTTAGGCATTATAATTTTGATTAGATCATTCTTAGTTCACCACACGTAACGAAAGCCACAGATGAACCTAATCAAACCTACTTTTTCTGTGCCGTTCTATCAGTTAAACGAGTCAGTCAATTAATTATGTGTATTTGCTGTTTACCTCTGATAGAATCAGTCTCTAGAAGGCCATGAACCATAGGCCATACCAGTGTTTGTCAGAGGTGTGTGCAACCGCCTCCTTAACCCTGGAGGATATTCATCAGTTTCTGTAAACTTGATACCCGTGACTCTCCCACGTCTGTGTGCGCTTCCGTCTAATCGGGTGTTTCCGCTAAAAAAAAGCCTCACAGCAGCTTTATCCTGACTCAGGTGAAAATTCCCAAACAGAAAAAAGAGTGTACACGAGTGTAGATGAATAAGCGGCTGATCCATGCCTGGAAAACATTAACACTCTGCCAGCCAGACAGCCGAGGGAAAAGTGCTACGCTTTGACTCGAATGTTGGAGGTTTCTATGCAGATGAGAAAAAGATGAGGAAAAAGATGTGGGGAATTCATTTCACAACTTCCACAACGTTCAAGAATACAAAGAATGTATGAAAAGTGTTTTTTTCTTGGCATTGTGAAAGAATCATCTTAAGCAACAGTGTAATTAAACCTAATTTAAAAGTCCTTTTTAATCTCACTGGACAACAGAGAAGTCGGGAAAATGAAGATTTGGAAAACATCTGGATGTTTGCAACAAAAACATGTTGACAGTCTGCTTTCTCTCAGAGTCTAGCGGCTGAGTGAATGTGCGTGCATTCAGCCTTGATCTCAAATCACAGCAAACAGGGAAAAAAGCCCTCCTTAACTGTCACCGAGTCCCGTGAAGGAATTAAAACGTACGAGCCTGTCAAGACAAGTTTGGAAAAGAAATGCAGCAGTGTGCAGAAAAAAAATAGAATGACTGACATCTTCTGAAACAGAAAGAGGTTTGACAACTCGACAGGACTTCAGCGTAATGGTTCATCGTAAGAATGAACTTTCCTACGAAACACATTTTTCCGTCGTCATATCTGCTGCAACTGCTGGTGATTTCCCACTGCTGTGATTTATTATTGAGCGTGTCAAGTTTTAATGAGACCTGCCGGGCTCCACACAGTCACATATGGCTGCATTTACATTTTTTTGCACAACAACGAGGGCGTCGGTACAGCTGTCAATCACCGTCAGAGCTGACTGTTTTGCATGCTCATGAGTGCTTTGTGCTCACGTCTACAGCGTGTAAATAAACAGATTTACACTCTGACAAAAACATTCTTGTGTTTGGTAATAAAACATAACTCTTTAAAGTGGCAGACTGAAACATGCAGACTCGACCGAGGCGACCCGCCCTCTCAGACATGCACTTGTCGCAGCCGTTAAAAAAAAACCACTGGAACTGCTGGGATGTGTTGAAGAAACCCAGACCGCTCCAGTTTTTTGAATTGAAAGTTTCCACGGCCATTTATGAGCCTGTGTTGGTTTCAAATCAAAGACTCGTAACAACCTCGCTGTGTAGATTTCCAAAACATATTGGAGAAAATAAGCATCATTCCTGAAAAGTCCAGATTGTTTTGGTAGATGGTGCGGTTTTCATCTCACTAACGGCTAAATATTTACAGCCGAAGATGCTCAGAAAAGAAAAAAAAAGAGTGGAAACTAAATCTGTTCATTATGATCTTGAAAACGCTCGTAATGACAGTTTTCTGTGGCGCTTTGCAACAACTTTCACTGTCCCGAACGAGGCCTCGTCAGTGTCCTCAGCTTAGGATTGGCGCAAAATGGTTGGCAAAAAAGTATGACTCAGCATTTTGGACGTGACTCCTTTTTGTGGTCACTATCGCTTACTCACTTCAAATGTCCGTAATAATCATTCATTGCACAGGAAAACTGTGTGTGTGTGTCAATCCAGGAAGTCAGTCTGTAAACTGTGATGGATGTTTACAGTGGACAGTCTGGCCTTGGCCTTTGTTTCATCCTCCAAATCAGTTCGTCCGACCTGGTTGTTCATTTGGGATGTGTCTGATTGTCCAAGTGTGTTTTTCGAGGTGCTGCCACACGCCCAGATCTCAACATTTAACTCTGTGAGTACGATCTTGATAACACAGATAGCAATCGTGGAAGAAACTGTTTCAAAATGTGAAGGAACCCCGTGAAATCCAGTGTGTTGTTTGTCAGAGTTGTGACAAGACCAAACACGATACGACAAATTCCCGGCAAACACACTCAGCTCGGAGAAAAAAGACTGAAAAGGGTGAAGAAACGCTGAGACGATTAGCGCTGCGGAGTCACTGCGATGACTTTACAGGAGACTGCCTTACACATAGGAAGGATCCCCCCCTCCCACACAAACACACACACACACACACACACACACATGCTCAGAGTCCTTCAAAGCCAGATTGTGGTCTTTAGTGTAAATAACATGTGCTGTGTTTGATGCAGACAGAATTAATGACAACACTCAGTCCAAATAACAGAGGGCTCATTTCCGTCTGGCCTGCACTCCTCATGGAGACGAAGACACCTCATGGGCATGGACGACACATTTATGTGTGTGTGTGTGTGTGTGTTTGCGTGTTTGTGTGTCTGTGTCCTGAAGGTTAAAGATCATTTAACCACCTTTCTTGGCCCTATATTAATGTTAGACATTAATTCTTAGTTTATGTAAGAGAGAAAAACGTTTTAAAGTTTTCAGTTTTACCTTCATAAGGATCTAATCTACACATATCTGTGAATCTAATTACTTTTTTAAAAATCTTTTTATTTCTTCGATGTTTTCCTGTGCAAACATTGATCTGTCTTCTGTTTCATACATTTATGTTTGTCAACTGCTTCCAGCGCGTGTGTGTGTGTGTGTGTGTGTGTTGTTGTTGCGTATTTGTGCGTATCGGCTCCCGCCGCCGCGCCCTTTGCTCCTGCTGGCGACGGGACTTGTTTGGCTGCCAGTGCATATTCCTGCTCCAGCAGTGACGCCATTGTGTGATTCAAAGAGCCGGAGGGGGGGTGTTTCGGGCCCGACCGTCTCGCTGCGCGGAAAGTGAAAATTACTATGCTTCTTTTAAAGACCGCTTACATTGTTGCTCTATAGGTACACCTCTCTGTTCCTGCTCCGTGACTCAGTGCTTATTCAGAAAGCCCCCGAAAGCAAGAGCAGGCGGTCCCCGCCTCCAGCCGCCGCTGTGTTGTGGTGCTGTGGAAGCTGCCTGTTTCAAAGAATGCGTGTTTATTGCCTTCCAGATATCTTGTAATGGCTGGCTGAGACGGGGGGGAGGTGGTGACTACACAGACAATTACAAAACATAGGAATGCTGGAAACAGTTGATGCCAAAGGCACCAGGTGAGACTGTTCGCCTGATGCCAGTCAGTGGAAAACCTGGCTACTGCCAAGCAGCTAAAAAGGCCTTCAAGGCCTATAGGATTATCATCATCATGCAGAGTCAGATAGAGGTTGCACAATTCACACATTTGGTTTGTTTCAACTTTGCATTAAAGTAAAGTACTAAAACAATTTATTTTCCATCTCATTTGTGGTGCTCGCCGGTATAAAAAAAGAAAAATGCCCACGTTACTCAGGATATTCTGCAGAAAAACTGCAGTGATTAGTCATTTTTTCCCTCTCAAACATAAATGTGTCCTGGTTTCTTTAGCCCTCTATGACGGTAAACTGAATCTTTGGGTTGTGGGCAAACAAGATGCTCGAGGACGTCACTTTGGGCTTTTGGGAAACAGTGATCAAGATGTTTTATTTGACATTTTTATAGACCAGAGAACTAATCGAGTAGGCAAATCATCAGTTACAGCCCTGAAAACTACGGCATAACTTTGGTAGAAAGTACTGTAGACTTTTGAGGTGGAGCCAGAAATCTTTGAAGAAAAAATAAAATTTGTCTGCAGTCGAAATACCACTGTGTAGTTACAATCTGTAAATGAAAGTACATCCGTTAAAACAACCACATAAAGTGGATGGTGCCAAAAAAAGGAGCAAGACTTGGCAAGCAAAGAAGCTTTGTGGTTTTTAGGGAGGCTACATGAATGAAGTAATCAGCGACTCTTCTGATAAGCACTAAAATATGGAGACGTCTGAACGGCGAAGCAAGACAGATCAACCTTGTATGCAACACTCGAGCGTTAAATAATTCAAAATTCAATTCAGTGTCCCCTCGATGGAGTTTCTCCTCTACAGGTGTGCATTTCAAGTTGTGAGAAAATGAAGACCGTCAAAGATGAGGTTGGAATTTTAATCTACGAATGGATGCTCTCAGAGTTCAGTGGAAACGCTTTCTCTCACACCTCTCGATTCACGGAAACTCATTGATTGACGGTGCCATACCCCCCCCCCTCCGTCCATTGTTTTACCATCAATTAGGCAGATTGAATCCCCTCCGACAATTAGGCGACGTCTTGAGTTCCGTTTGCTCTTTTCACTCAGCGAGAGCGAGCCATCTCTTTTCACCTGAATCCTAATGACGCCTCGCTCTCTTTGTGTCGCCATGTGCTGCTGTGCCAGCTAAGGTGTCACGCCAGCTGAAAAGAAAGTGTCTTCATCCAAGCAATATCACGCTTCTCTCCCTAGAGATCAATAGCCCCTTCTTTGTATGGCGACCGGCTCAATTATTCATGCTCGGCTATTTAAAAATGCAATGAAGTAGCTGTCACTTAGCGCACTCTCCCTGCTCTGGCTCTTGCCGATGATCCTGCACGAAACGCCACGCTTCCTGTGAGTGACTCAGTCTTTCTGTGTAACCTGAGTGCCGGCTTCGCGCCTCCACTGCCACCTTCCTCCTTGCTGGTTCGCGCCTGGCTCCGTGGTGTGTAGTTACCGCTCGGTTACTCGATCCCCGTCCTCGCCGGTTTCCTTTTCACAGCTCCATGATTAGGCCCTATTGTGTGTCAGACTCTCCGTTTGACACCTCAGGTTGGGTATCTGCCTGCCATACGTTTCTCACATTGAATCGCGCCGAGCCCATTGATACTGATCACTATTGATCACGGCGAGGGCGATAATTCAATACGCTGTTTTTTTTTCATCTTCCAGTGCGATCGGATCGTGATGATACACAATTCTGTTGCTCAAGAAATGATGAATAATCTGATGATGATTGTTTGATTATTTGATTAATTAATGATGACAAACACCCTTTTCAAAGTCCAAAGTCAAATCTATGAATTGCAGAAGTATCTGAACAACAAAAGGATTCAGAAAGATGCTGCAAATCATCGCTACTCTTACTGAATCCACTAATTAACACCTCTTCAGCCAAACAAACACAACCAATTAGTGAAATTAGCCGTCATAGTGACGGAAATGTGCATGCTCCAGAGTCCCTATGGCACATGGCGATCTACTGAAGGAAGGTGCTTGATTAACCAAATTGCGCTATAAGTCTCCGCTTGACAGCAACTCCTGAACGGTGTCCAGCGCTCGACGCCTCGTCTCCTGCCCTGAGGACACGGGTCACTCGGTAACCAGAACCACTGAATTTTTAAACTCGACTCCAGAAGTGATAGCGAGACTCTTGACATTAACAAAGAACATACGTGCTGACACACCAGAATCAGGTTCAGGATCTGGATGCTCGGGACATTACACGACAACATAAAGCATGTCAAATGAACACAAGCAAATTTGGTAGATGTTACTTGTAGCATATGCTATTTCCAAGCAGCCTAACAAAAAACAGTACTGTTTAGACCTCTAAAGACTTGAAAATACTCCAGTATGTGCTGAATGATTTTGGTTATAACGTTCAGTCCAGTTCCAGAGTGTATTTTCAAACTTCCAACAGAAAGTTGGATCATTACACATCAAAATGTTGGTTTGATTTTAGGGAAGGCATGTACGTCAGCTCCTACGTGAGCCTCCGTGACACACAGTTACACAGAAAACACTTTTCTGCTGGCCTTCTGCTAGACCTGTAGTGACGTTTTTGTGTCTCTCCATCAAAAAACCCCAGGAAGACATCTTCCAATAAACCATGAAGTTTTGGAGAAGTGGTTTTCAGGCAGACTTGTTAATTGTGTAACAGATGTCCGGTGCTCTGTAGACATGACATGACGTTCATATCAAGGACCTAGCTTGAGATTCCTCTTCCATTTTCACTACTTTAACAGCATGAACTTCAATTTCAAATAGTCCACCAACCTGAAGTTTATTATTCATAATATTTGAGATCAAATCTGAAAAGGTCAGCATCTTAGAAAAACAGTTGTATTTGATTATATACACTTCAACAGACAGCACAGTAAAAAGATCTGTTTTTAATTTAACTGGACCTTTTCAATTAAAGATAAGTCATGTCGAGTCAGTTTTATTTTTACAACCCAAAATTGCAAATTTCCTCAATGAACACGCCAATCTGTCCAACATACGACACCCTCTGTCCTTCCACTCTTGAGTCAAAGTCCATACACCAGCTCTGGTCATAGTTTTTGTCTGGTGTCTGGCAGTAATTTCCCACCATGTTTCCCGCATCTCTCACTCATGGGATGTTGTGGCTGCAGAGCTGCAGATCAGAGCTGAAGAGTCATGAGGATGGTTGGCACATACGTCACTTTGTTTAGCTGTCCCACCATGACTTAGTCAGTTTACATTGAGGCATTTTAGTGTACACTCTTACCCAAAGTGATTTGCAATGCGGCCAGCGGTGAGATGAGCTTTAGCTCCTTGAGTAGAACTGATTAAGCCACTGACTACGTGATATGTCTCACTTTGTAGAAGAATCACAAAGTTTGGAAGGGAAATCAGATGGAAGACATTTTCAGAAAGGGTGAAACTGAAGACTTAATACGCACAACACTTCGAGAGATAGTCGAATTTGTTGCCATTGTGGCTTTTTTCCATACCGGCACACCGATTAAGAAAATCTTTGTGTATAAAAGCATCCTTCTTGCTGAGCAAAACACTTTACTTTCACATTACCATTTCCATGAGCGGTAAAAATGATTTCTCTTCCATCGAACAATAGAGAATGTCACATTTAATATTATGTGTTACTCAACGTTTTCAGACTGTATAAAAGCTGATTTCTTGGCTAAGCACACACATAAGCAGTGGCTAATGACTTCCAGACAACCTCTGATCAGTAAAACATGTCAGAGTCACATGTAACATCTGTCGAAATGCTGCAGATTGCTTAATATTACATTCTGAGCAGTCGGAATCATCAAAGCACCACATTCTCAGCTCAACGGTTCATTTGCAGTCTTTGCGTGCATCACGATAACCCCGTGAACTTGTTTATCACCTTTCAAATTTCCCCTTATGTTGCTTCACATGAAAATCCCATCTACAGGATATATTGTCTGCTCTATCCAGCACACATGTCTGATGAGTAAAACTTTAAAATTAGTATTGTATCATTAACTCAAGTTGAACTTAAATGGAAAAAGTAATTGTTGTCTTTGGAAATGTTTGGACCTTGACAAGATTTCCAAGTAAAATTCTTTGAGTTTGAACAAACATCAGCTGTGTAAAATATATTTTTAATGACGGATCCACAGTTTGTGGTTTGGAGTCAAAGCATAAGCAGTTATCATAGGAAAGCTTTGTCACGTCTAGACTAGCAGTTGTTGCATGGATGCTGTCCCCATCAGAAAAACTCAGAAGCAAATGAAGAAGTAACACTTCATCAGAGTACCTCAAAACTTCTCCGGGAGGTTGTTTGAGTGGATAGTTGGGCCTACAAAGCATTTCATTTTAAAGTCTGTGTAAAGGCAATTCTGAGATTTCTTTCAAAATACATTAAATATGTTGGACAATAGTTGCTGAAAACACGTAAAAAGACTTTGAACGATATATTACTGAAATGTGGAGTTAGAGGTTCAAACAGTTTTTCACCAGTTTTCAGTCCAGGATTTTGTGGGCGGTCCTTAAAGGGTGGCTCGATGACACGCTGAGGCCACCCTGAGCAGAGAGATGGAGATGAATTAATCTCAGCTCAGAGTGTTTCAAAGTTAGTCATGTCATTTTCTGAACTCATCTGACACGTTTCAGTCGCTTCAAAATGGCCGCTTGACTGCTCCCACGAGTGGGCGTGGCTTCAGCACATTTGAACTACAAATTGTTGAAAATGCAGCTGTGGTTTATGAGCTAGAGCGGGTCGTCCACTAATCGGATGATAGTTTGTTCGATCCCTGGCTCTTCCAGTCTGCATGTCGAAGTAGCCTTGAGGAAGAAATGGAACCACATATTGCTCCCAATGCTGCACCATTGGTGTGTGAATGTGTATGAATGGTTAGCTCCTAAAAACTGATGAGCATTTGGCACCTTGCATGGCAACCAGTGTCATCAGTTTATGAATGTATGTGTGAATGAGATACGTAGCATGAAAGCGCCTTGAGTGGTCACAAAAAGATCTCTCAATTTGTTCTATACACTACACCTTCACTTTGCTTTATTGAATACTGTTTGTACTATGTTTGTGTATTTGTGTTGTTGCCGTGATTGCTAATTTGCTGCGGTCTAATTCATTACAGACGATGAGTGACAGGCCGTTCATCCAGAAGCTGTTTCGCCCGGTTTCACCTGAAGGCAACGTGCACACACTTGGCGACCTGCTGAAAGAGATGTACCCAACTGCTTTACCAAACGACGGTACGTCTGCACACACACACTGAGAATCAAAGTGTTCCGTCTTCACTCTTTAGCTGTGATCACACATCAGGATAAGAATCATTTTTATTAAGAAATAAAATCCTAATATTTATGTCGTTAAGAATAATATCACTCCCACACACGTCTGAATCATGTCAAACACCACCAGCAGCTAACAGCAAGATGTACAGTAGCAGTTGTGTTTTATCTTTGGCTTCCTTATCAAATATAGGCCCCCATCATCTTCCAGAAGTGAGAGAAGAAAAGAAGCAGCTCTCCTCTCCTTTATTTTATTTAAGCAGCCACGCGAGGCATGTCAGAGATCCACTCTCTCAGATAATACACCCACTGCGGTGGGGGTTAAGATGAGGGAAAATAGTGGCAGTTACCAGAACAAGTGAACAATGACAACAAAAATGTGGGAGGAGGAGAGGAGATGATGGGCAGATAGAGAGCGGGAGACATGAAGAGGAAAAGAGAATGAGAGCAAACAGATGTGATGTAGGAGTCGGAGCTGCTCCAACAGGAAGAGGTGAAGAGAGCTGGAGTCTAAACAATGTGAAGAATTGTTTAGTTCCAAGCTAATTTACAAGATCCACTTCAAGTCAAAGCCAGAACCACAATCACATCCATCTCAAACTCAAACAGGCAGTGCATGCACATGTTGAACCGTGTTTCACACTAAAAAAAACACACTATAACATAATGTATTATAATATAATATGTGTAATTATGTTTTCTTTTGTGTATAATCAACTGAAAATAAGAGCTGTTGTTATTTTAGAATGAGTATATATAAACAGACGTCCTCTTCCACAGAGTTCGCCGTGTTAAACCGCCATATTTGTACAGTAGCCTTTAGGGCTTCGCAGCCAATGCAGGTAGGAAGGTGAGAGTGAAGCGAGGGGGTTGCAGTCAGCATCTTGACTGCTGGAGGCCATTAAATCCTGCGCACTGCTCCTTTAAATCGTTCAGTTTCTTACACAGATGAACTTAAATGGACTGTGGCAGATTAAACAAAACTGAACCAGTTGAATAAATCTGATTTCTCAGGACAAACTTCAAGAACAGTTCATGAAACTATGAACGCAAACAATCATTATAGAATACAGTGAAGGAAAGGCCACAACATATTCCATATTCCACATCAATGTGCAGCAGAAAACAACAGGAAAGTCATAAAATCCTAAAACACACAAAGTAACACGGGCAGTATCAGTTTGCTGTCAATATTTGCGTAGTATATCAGAAACTGCGCAGTACATATCCTATATTATCCATGTCAGTCTACCTGTTAACAGTGACCCAAACCTTTTAATATACCGTACATATGGACAGCAGGTTTGGCATATAAGCCATGTGCACTCGTGGCATACGGTTGATTTGCAGCTGTGGCTGAGGTGTGGTGATAATGAAAGAAGAGATGAGAGAGAGAGAGAGAGAGAGAGAGAGAGAGAGAGAGAGAGAGAGAGAGAGAGAGAGAGAGAGAGAGAGAGAGAGAGAGAGAGAGAGAGAGAGAGAGAGAGAGAGAGAGAGAGAGAGAGAGAGAGAGAGAGAGAGAGAGAGAGAGAGAGAGAGAGAGAGAGAGAGGCAGTCTAAACAGGCAACGTCTACAGAGGAGGAGAGAGGAAGTAGATAAGGAGACAATAGTGTGTTAGGACAGACGACCCGCAGGGAGACTCACCTGCACGGAGGAGACAGAACCATTAACACCCCCCCCCCCCCCCCCCACCCCACACACACACACACACACACACACACACACACACCTCCTCCTCCTCCTCCTCCTGTGTCTGTCTGCCAACCTTTCTGTCTCACCTTCACTCTCTTGGCTGTTTACATCTCACCCTCACTTTCATATAATCCATCGCTTCTTCTGAGAAGAAGTCTAACTCATCTCTTAACTGCTGCTGTCGGAGGTCGTATTTTTGTACTTTGTAGTACTTCGATGTTGGATTCATTCAGGACTTAGCCATGTCCCCATTTCATATAACATTCTTTTCAGCCAAGGACCACGTAGCCAAGAGAAGTGTGTTCAAAATATTTGACCCACCTGTGCTTGACTCTGGATTATATCTGTTAGATTAGAACATAATAATGAACTATTTTAGATTTTAAAGGCATTCATTGAACTATGAATGTATATATAAATTGGAAACAGTATTGTTTTATATCATGAACATTTGAATTACTAAACTTTTCACAGACTCTCTGGCAGAGTGTTAAAGATGGCTCGGGGATTCCCAGACCCTCATTTGAGAGTCACTGGTAAAGAATGTTAATTATATGCCAAATTTCCTAATATACTTCTTTGCAGTTATTACACAAGAAATGAATGTACTGCTAAGAAATGGCGTGCAGCAAACTGTGACTGTTGAATAATTCACAAAGAGGAAGTGAAATGTTGGTCTCAGTCAGCATTCAGTGTGTTTACAGGTACTCGATTACAGGGTTACTAAATTTGGTTAAATATTGAATGTTTTTAGTCATCTAGTTTACCTGTAACTATTGTTTCAACAGCATTTATGATTATATATCAACATAAACAGTCCCTCAATGCATGTTAAAGGTGGTATATGTAGCGTGGATGTCTAAAATACTACTAAATACTAGATTTATAAATATACTAAACATATATAAATGTCCTTCAACCTGCCAATCAACAAATTATTATTGACTGAGATGAATTATCATGTCTAATCCATTTTATTTTATAAACCTTAATGTTAATTTATTCATGTTGGGTTCCAGTAGTTGTTCCAGGTGGATAAAATACTTGGATACTTGAATACTTGGTGGTGGAAAAAGTCGTGGGTGGCAGATCACATCAGCTGTGACAAAATAAATTTAATTCAAGTTATTTACCAAGAGGCCAAAACGACACGTGGTTGTTTTCAGCGAGGCCAAACTTGTTGAATAAATACCGTTTTACTGATATTTGTAGCCAAGGCTTTTCTTAAAATACTAAATTCTTCTCCCTCCGGGAAACATCAACATCTGTGCGTTGTAGAAGTCTCTGTCCTGGTTCTGCAGCCAAGTTGATCCATTTAAAATCTGCCAAGTAAATCTCTTTGTTTTTGGCTTCAGGCGTTATAAGTTATTGGCATCAGCTGACATCTCTGAACAAAAACAGCTGCTGAGTACGAGGATGTTATTTAGAGATTTTTTTCTTTCTCATCGTTAGAAATTCATCTTATTTACATTATTTACATTGTAGTTTTGGTCAAATTTGAATTTGTGTGACACTCAAAGAGGACATCTCTGTCTCCACCTCCACCACAACAGCCTCTTCCTCTTTTCCCGTTCTTTTCTTTCTCTATAGTTTCCCCCCGATCTAAGACTCTTTCTCCGCCTCTTTGATCCTCTATCGCTCTCTCAGGTGTAGTCTTCAACATCTTCCCATCTGCCTCAGACGTCTTTCATGTCTTTGACGTTAAATCTCTGCTTTTCTCTGCTCTCCTCCCTCTTCAGACGAGTCTCCCAGCCTTGCTGATCAAGGTGAAAGTGTCTGTCTGTCTTTTGTCTCTCGTGTTTGTTTGGTTTCTTCTCTTCCTCGGCTGGTAGATGAGTCGAGTGATAGCTGGAGATTATGGCGGCGTGTTTGGATTAGAGGGACCGGGACGTGTGTTCAGGGACTGGGCGGGGCAGCTGTGTTTTGGGGGGGGGGGGTTGCTGGTAGTATTGTTCAAGAGTTCAGAGGACTTTTTTTCTGCTGGGACCCTAACATATAACAAAAAAGAATATCTGGGGTGCTACACTTCACTCTGTGATCTTTCAAACATCAAATAACAAGGTTTTTTTATACAATCCTCCACTGTGTTATGTCTAAGAGAGGATTGGTGTTGACCCCTGTGGGACCCAGAAACCAATCGCAGCAAACAAATGGGGGTGGCTTGAATCAAGAGGACAAAAGAGGGGGATTCCCAAATCGTTGTCAAGCAATGGCCAACGAGTCTTGTGTTTGCCGCGAGGCTGTTGTTCTCCCCGATGCTGCGGGAAAGAAACCCAAAACAACATGTTACTGTAATCATTCTGACGTCTGTTGGAACTGTGAACCAGGTGTGTTATTGAGCAAGGTTTTGGTAGGATTTTGGCTTCAGATTGCTGCAAAAAATCACAGTCTGAATGATGACGCTGCCCACATGACACACGTGTATTGACAGACAATTCTCGTAAGCAAAGGTTTTCCTTTTTTTCTTTTTCTCTCAGGTTTTAACAGAGGTGAGCCAAATTATGAAAATCCCCCGCAATGATCATCGCCTGTGAATAATCAGAGGAAACCCCCCACCCCAATCTCAAAAACCCACCCACACACACACACTCAACCCCACCCTTACTCCCCCCATCTCGGTTACATCTGTGGTACAGCCCACTCACAATGGGCAGGTTTACCCATGCAGGCTTCATCAGGAGCCAATACAGTTTGTACTGATCAAACGGTACAGCTCACTTCAGAGACTGGAGGGGGAAGGTGCAGGTTTCAGTGGCTGTTTTGATACAGCAGATAATGGATTATGGTTCATATGCGCAGGCGTGTGAGAGGTATACAGCAGACAGGGAAAATTCAGAATGGCTAGAAAGCCTTGTCAGTGTACCGTTGACTGAAATGTGGTCAGCAGAGATGTTTTTTGCTTTCTAAATCTCTCTGCGCAACTTTACTGTAAAAAGGTTGCGACGCCTCCGAACGTTTTGGTAAATTTCAGAGATTTCGTGTATACTTTGGAATCCGTGGAAAGATTGAAACACGTTATCATTCATAACATGACGTGTTGGCATCAGTGCTGTTAATATTATCTTACAGTATTTCTAATATTAGAAACATCTTTTGTCTCTATA
>OX336884.1:26900211-26910211 GCA_946959425.1 Argyrosomus regius
GACCTGAGCGTTAGTCAAACTGGGGAAACACCTTTGCGAATGTCTATTCCTGTATGGCATTCCTCACGATTGTCTTCCTGACAGATCACTACATGACGAATCTGCTGACGGTTGTTTTTGTAGGAGAATGCTCAGAGAAGGTTACTGTTCTTATTTTTGTATTCTTCAAACTTCTGCCAGTGTTTGTTAACTCTTTATTTGGGTATTTTAGGCTTTAATTAGGCATCTGATATCAGTGAAATGACAAGTGAAGCAGTGAAACCTGGCACACTGTGGCCTCTTCAATTTGGAGATTTGTTCAAATTCGCAGCATTAGCAAGAAGACATAGTCAGATTATCATCTAATCATAAATTACTTCATGAGTTTTGCATATATATATATATTAGTGCTGTCAATCGATTAAAATATTTAATCGCGATTAATCTCATGAATGTCATAGTTAACTTGCGATTAATCGCAAATTAATCGCACATTTTTATCTATTCTAAATGTCCCTTGAATTATCATTTTAATACTCTTATCAACATGGAAAAGTGGATAGGCTTGCTTTGTGCAAATGTTTTTTTATTGCAAACCACAACAACAACATGTAGTGTTACAGCCATTCACGTCTGAAGCTAAATCTCAAACAAAGCAACACTATCAATAAACAGATGACAAAAAAAATAAATACCCAGTCACAAAAACAGCCCCCTCAACAACCTTCAAAACAGGGTGATACAAAATAAATCCATCCATTGTCGCCTGGTTATGACGCAGAGGAGGCGGAGAATTTAAATTGGTGGTGTGTTTGGCCATCAAGTGTTATTTCAGACTGGATGTGCTACGATGATAACTCAGTTCACACCGACAATACACACAGATAACTTTGGTTTTATCTAACGACCCATATTGCAACGTTTTAAAACTGAACTTTCCATTCATAATTTTGTTAGCAGCGTCCATTTCAGCATCTCGTGCTCGACATCCACACAATACGGTAGCGTGGGGCGCGCTTATTGTTTTGCTTCCGGTTTACAGCTGGATCCTGTAGTTTTTCTAACGTTACTAGCAGTGGCCACAGCTTATGAAAAAACTACAAGTTCACTAGGTCACAAAGAGCGTTAATCTCGCGATAAAAAAATTAACGCAGTTAAAATTGTTTTGCGTTAACGCGTTAATAACGCGATATTTTTGACAGCACTAATATATATATATATATATATATATATATATATATATATATATATGCTCCTAATCTAGCTCTCTGATTATTAGTCATAGTTGCGTCAATCAAAAGATATCTTTCAAACTCTGATGAGATGAGTTAGTCTGATTATACAGAATACAACTTCATAGACCACCAATTGTCACTAGTAGGGATGCCCCCATCATGTTTTATCAATGTTTCACGTTAAGTATAGTAATGAATAAAGCCCATTTAAAATGACAGATATAATTAGCCAAGTGATTAAGCCCATTTAATGTCACACATGAAATAGTCAGAAGGATTTTCTGTCGAAGAAATGATGAAACTGATCAGAGAATTTGAGGATTCACTGTGAGAAGAGCAAACGACGAACCACGAAGTGGTTTATTAATTAAAGGGGTAGTGCAGAAATGTAATAGTGCATTTCTAAAATGTTTAGGGACGTGAAATAAACAGATTCAAGTTGTTTAAATAGCAGCGGTCAGAGATATTCTGACTTTTATTTGGCTCACGCTCATAAATTAGTAGATCCTACATTTCTTTAAAATTTCAAACTCCAACATTACAACTTCAAGCTAAACATCATATTAAACGTTACGTTAAACATCGAGTCTCCAAGCCCAGGTGGAAATAACCCTCATGACATAATGCAGACATGCAGTTAAGTCATGTCTCAGGACAAGTAACCTGAACTCGATGAGTGAAATCGGGGATGATAATGTAAAAACTGAACTGAACTCCGGGAGGTGCTGTAGAGAATCGGAGGTCTTTGAGTTCTTTGAACACGGTAGTGACCTGAATGTTCAAAAGGTCACTCTTTAACTTTACTGGAAATGTTACAGCAGCTTCTTCTCAGGAAACACAAAGTACTGTCTGGGTGTTTTGTTTTTTGTTGGAAAATAAAAATGCTTTTTTTTTTCTCTGCTCGAGACAGCTGAGACTTGTTATGCTTCACAATTCCAGTCACAGCCACTAACAGCGTGTTTATTGCAGGAATTCATACAGATGATGACTACCAAAATCTGATAAATCAAGCACAGTTTCGACCCGTACAGACATCTGTTCTTCCCGCATTTTTCCTCCATTCATCTGCAAATCGTGTGAGTGTGCGTGGGTTTCAGCGTGAGACTGTATGTGTGACTTATTCATTTTAGATGCAGGTGGCTAATGTGATGATCCACAGTAATATGTATTTGTGTGTGTGTGTGTGTGTGTGTGTTGGGGGTGTGGCTCATTGTGAATTTCCCCGATTTCTCAAAGTGAGACTGTAAGCATACACTACTACGCCCACATCTTGCCTGTTACCAGGCACAGCCCGGGGCTAAAGGTTAGAGATGGGTAAGAAACCACTCCCAGCAATGGGACTGGTTTGTGTAGGTGTATGTGTGTGTGTGTGTGTCTGTGTGCGTGTGAGTGTGAGTGAACCAGAGAAAGTGTGTTCTCACTATTGCTGTCACATAGGCAGGATCACACCTTTTACTTTCGGTGTTTCTGAGCTAAAATGAACATTTGCTGAAGTTGCACGTAGTGACCTCTGAGTTAATCTGCTCGTTTGATTTCATCATGTGTTAACACCTGCACTCATCTCCTGACAACACACGATAATAAGTGCTGCTGCTGCAAAGATTAATTAATAAAAAACAGTAAAAATAACCGCTGATTAGGGCCAATTATTATCAGCTTTTTCCAATTTCTCCAGTTTAATACCTTGAATATTTTTAATGAGGTATATTATGTCCAAAATTTAAAACCAAGAGAAGAAACGGCTCAGAATCCACAAAAAATAATGCAGTGTTGATTACTTTGAGGGAGAATCTGCAGCTCATTTTAAAATTTTAAATATGTGCTGTTTGTGGTTTGATTTTAAAACATTTAATTAATTCATTTCTTTATTTATTTTACATCTGATCTGTTTTGTTCACATCCAAAGAAAAAATTAAATCTATTTAACTGATTTCAGTACTTACACTTTCAACCGACATTTACACTCAGCCTACACCAACAGCCATCTCAATTTCAGTGATAATAATATAAATAATATCTGTTATACATTTATTAATTGCCCAATACAGTCAGATTCATTTTGTCTTCCCTCGTTTCTTTCATCATTTCCTCCTTCTGTCAGTTCATGTCTCTTCACGTGCTTCTCATCTAGCGATGCAGCGTTCTCTCTCGCTCTCTCTCCTCAAACTCTCAACAACCTTACTTTAAATGAGGTCATATGGCTGCAAAACACGTAACGTCACAAGGAAGTCACACGCTTATATCTTGATTTTTTTTTTTTAAAGTTTGTGGCTCGGTGGTTTTAGTGCAGTAAACAAGTGCAAACAAGTACTCCGCCTTCAACGGCTCTTAGTTAAAAATAAACTGAGCGGTAGAAATTAATGCCGGCGTCGTTTATCGTTGTTTTTAATCCACCAACTACCAAGAAACGTTGCCTCACAGCATGCATTGCACACGAGAAAACCGGTGCACATGCTCACACGTTTATTACATTTATTGTGTTTCAAATCAGTTAATTTTTAACATTAATAAATAATATTATTACCTAATAAACTGGATTTCTCCTCCCTCCACCTGCAAGGCCTGAACCTTTTCTCTTTTTTTTCGTAACCCTAAAATCACAGGTACAGTTTCTTTTCTTCACCTTCTGTTTACACCTCTGCAGACTGTATTCACCAAACTTCCTGCTCTCACCAAACTTCCGTTAGATTAGATTTCCTTTTTTAATCATCCTGCAGATACCACTCCATGCTTCACCTCTTAGCTTTATCTGTGATCTACATTCAAATATCTATTTAGCTGTGAAATATTACACATTCTGGTTTGTTTTGAAATCTAGCAGCGATGCACTGAAGCCTGTCATGGCCTATACACGTCAAAATATAATATAAATTTAATTATATATAAATTTGACTATGTAATATTATAAAAATATAATTAAATACTTGATACATCTGGTAAATTAGGAACATTAACTTCATTTTTTTCATTATAGTAGCCACCTACAGAGACGTCCCACCTCTTAACGCCCACCTCTGGCCTAATTATGTACATCTGTAATTTTCAGACCTTTGCTGAGCACATTGTTTCCTGACATTAGTGTCTCGTACATTGCTGTTTGCCAGCCAGTAAGCAGGTGTAGGGTGGAGCTGCTTCTCAGACCGTCAGTTAACGCTCTGTCTCAACCGCCCTCCTGATATTACGTGGAGCTAAAATGTCATGTGTCGGTGAGTGAATGCCGACGACCTGTGTGCGTGCTTGTGTGTATACGTGAGGTCAAGAGTGATAGACGGGAAAAGGCCCGACACTTGTCTCTCTCACGCACACACAGAACATCTGTCATATTCATATTGGATGTGACGGATGTTCGTAATTAGTCAGAAGCTGAAATGCTGCTTAAAAATACTAAAATGTTTTTCTAAAATGATTTTATTTTGATTTATAATATAGAATATATAAAGTAATTACTTGAAAATAAATAATTGTTTTTTTTAAAATGAATGTTAAACTCAAACCTTCAATAAAACAGAAAATATAACATTTCTATACACCAACCAAACTGAAGACAGCTGCATTAACGGTTTTTATGTTAATGAAAATGTTTTTCACCTCCCGGCCTGTTCACTGCAAAACTGCAAAAATATTTGTTGTTCTTGAGACATAAATCAGGTAGAAGTGACATTAAATAAATGATAAAACAGGTGAGCGTTTTCTAGTGAAGCCCAAGTGAAATGCAAACATAAAATGTGAGTGTCAGTCAGTTTTTGTTTGAACAGATTTGCTCAACCGCCTGAATTCACCTTAATTATTTCTGTAGAATTTAAAATACACAAAGGAAAAAATGAAAAGGAATTAACATTGAAAGCTCAATAATAAAAATAAATGTTTAAAAAAAACTACATTGTAAAATATGTCAATTTCATGGTGAAAAACTGCCAAACCATGACGGTAAAAGACCGTAAAATAGGCCATGAAATATTAGTCAGTTTCAAAACCTGTATTTAAACACAATTTTAAGGGAATTTATACAGAATAAAGTGGTATTTTAAATTAGGGACTGTTAATTATACAGTAAAACACTGTAATATTTAAAGGCATATTTTACAGTATTTTATGTTTTTTTACCATAAAATCAGTATGCAATAAAAAAGTATGCAATAAAACGCCAACCTCATACATGAAATCAACAGTACTAATATCATTTTACCGTAATATTAGAAAAAGTTCTACCGTATTTTTTATGTATTAATTTATTTTTGTTTATTTTTTCACAATGTATGTGCATGCAGGCCTTTAATTTAATTTGACCTGAAATCGTCATGAACTCATGATGAAATACTGTATTTAATTCTCAAGAGCATTACAGGAGCTCTACATAAAAGAATCTGCACACCAGTCCATAATTTAAACAATAATTAGAACAAAAAATGTAGATGTAATTTGAAAAAATGGATAGAAATATCAGGGTGTCCTAAAATGTGTGAAATTAATTAATTTAAAGCTTTGTTGCTAATTACAGTTACAAGTAGCATTTTATTGTCAAATGAATTTATTTATTTTAATAAATAAAGCTTTTGATTCTAGACTGAACTAGTCATGTTGAATTCTGCATCTTCTAACAAGCCAACGCTTTTATTTTCTAATCCATTTTAAATTGTATTGAATTTATTAATTGATTATTATTATTCATCCATTTTTGGGTTAATTTATACCTTTTATTAGGTAGTGGAGAGATGATTGGAAACAAGGCCTGAATTATTAATATTAAAGGGGTACTCCAGCATTTTATGGCTACACTAACACAAAGTCCAAAGTTGGGTACATATCCCAGAAGTCATTGTGTGACTCTTCCCCATGTCTTTCTGACTCATTGACGTTAAAATTAGTGTTTTTTAACATGTTGTATTAAACCAGTGCCTCATGTTATGTGGATTTAATTATGGTTATATTCGAGTATGTTGAAAATAAATTAAAAATAGTTCAAGTCCAAATGTAATATTTTATTTGAATGAGGGTGAAAAGGTCCAAACATTCTCAATCTACGGCCACACCAAATTCATTTCTCAGATTTAACGTTTCTTTTCTTACAACGTAGACTCGCCTACGAATATTTATCAGTCACTCTTCCAAAATAAATTAGATCCAGCACTTATTTATAAAATTAAGAAACGAAGTAAGAGCTTTTATTAAAGCAAATTAATTGCATTAATAGCACACGAGGCCTCCTAAATCACCATATCACCAGCAGCTGACAAGCAGTGAAGCATTTAAAAGGCTCGCACCTCATCAGGGAGCAAAATTAACACCATCCACCGGCAAAATATGCAAGTGTCTGGTAGATTAGCTCCACCCGAAGCCAAAAAAACAACGGTAATCTATCGGTTGGTTGGTGTATTGTGAACATTCACGAGCCATTTTGCTACCCGTGTCTCCTCGGCTGTGCTCAGTGCGTCCCAGCCATCGTGTGTAAAGAGAAAATTTAACAAACACAGATTTGTTCACAATGTTTCATCATTAGAGGAAATTAAGGCGAGAGGTTGATCAGTTAAAGACGTCCGTTCAGATTTTAAACGTCACGCGTGCAGCGCACTCGTACCTGCATGTTCTAAAACAATCTCGTTCACGTCGCCTGAATGTAACCTAATCATCAGAAATCTGCTCTCTGCAAATCACACGGCGCCGGAAGGTCGAGAAAGGTTGAGAAAGTCGCTGCTCGATAACGGCCGATTTGCGGTCGTGGCCCTTTTTCTTTTTTTTTTTTAGCGCTGGGCGGGGTCAGTCACGGGAGGGCCATCGCAAGCCTGAGAGAGAGAGAGAGCGATTCACACACAGTGTGAAACTACAAACCGTCAGAGTGAGAGTTAAAAATTCTAATCCTGCCAACGACGAACACAAAAACAATCAACTGTCACTCGTCCTCTTCATAACTGAACACACTCGCGTTTACTCTCATACTTTCTCTCCTCTCTCTCTTCTCTCTTTCTCTCACCACACCAGCGGTATTACTGTAGTGTCTGATGTGGTCTCTCTCACCTCATGTAACCATCTCTTTTCCTCTTTTCTCTGCACCGTCTTTGCCTTTTTATCTTCTCTTTCTTCTTGCTTTTTCCTCACCTCGTGTCTCTTTTCTTTATTTTATATTCCCTTTCATTGATTTTCATTGATTTTTACATCCTCTCTCCTCCCCCCCTCTTTTTCTCACTTCCTTTTGCCGTTTTTGAACTTACTCATTTCCTCCTTTCATCTCTACCTTTACTGATCTCTCTCTCTCTCTCGCTTTCCTCTGCTTGTCGTTCTAATGACCTCCTTTTCCTCTTCCTTTACCCCTTTTTGTTTTCTCACGTTTTAAAATAAGAAATTCATCGATATTAAACGATATGCCCGTCTGTCTCCATCCAGGTGAGCAGAAGCGTTACCAGGTGGTGATCCACGGCATCGAACCGCTGCTCGAGACTCCTCTGCAGTGGCTCAGCGAACACCTCAGCCACCCTGACAACTTCCTGCACATCTGTATCATCCCAACCCCCACCGACTGAGGCCGAGCCCACCACACCGCGCCTGACCGTCAGCGTGACCAACCAAACCAACCGACCAACCAGCTGACCTCCCCCGCCGGCCCGGCCGGGGTAACTGCAGAAAACGGTAGCGCTCGACGGTGGAAACTGTGAACTAACCAGACTCTTTAACAAGAAGAGGAAGAGAATTTTAAAGAAATGATGAACTAAAGATGTGAAGGAGGTGTTTAACAAACCTCCTTCTCCATCTTGTTGTCTATTTATATTTCTACTCCTCCTACCACTACTACTCCTCTTTTCCTCTCTGAAAAACTTTAAAAGGGCGCGAGGATGAAAAGACATTTCTTTCGGTGGTTGGAGGACCTCTCCTTTTTCTACTCTTTCACCTTCTCCTCCTCCTCTCTGAAACAAACAAACATCTCCACAGGAGGAGAGGAGGTGAACGGATTCCTCGTTTTTTCCATCCTGCCATACGTCTTCTTCCTCGTCCAAGTCCGAGATAAAGACTGTCCTGCTGACAGGGATTTTAGGGGGGGGAGAGGCGTATCAAGTCCTGCTGAAGTTGCCTTAGTTACCACGTTCATGCGTTTATCTTCATCGCCCTGCAAAAAAAACGACACACAAAGTTCCTCTGAGTTTACATCACAGCCTGCAAACATTGTCGTCATCTCCAGGAACCTCTGGTGGTTTGTTTTTTTTTTACATATCATTTTTGGGTTAGGTTGCTTGCTTCATTTGACTTCAAGTGAGCTGGAATAAGAAGAGGACAAGACGTTCAGAGCTCTGAGGGACTCTTTAACCGATCCCTGGCACACTTTGGGTCTGGTTTGGACGGAGCGTCCGGTGCCACTGTTTGAGATAATGATCCAATTTTGAGTTATTTTGTAGAAGCAACTTAACAAGCATTGACAAAATGTCCAGTGTAACTCATGTTTTTTAATCATTTTTCATCTTAATGATAAATTAAAGTTTCATATAACTCGGGTCTGTATTAATGGTTACATGCTCCTCTGCGGGTGATTGAAAAATTACAGTCTGCACTTTCTCTTGTTGTACTCTCTTTGCAGCAGTCAGATCGGGGGGATCTTTTGAGCGGGAAGCAGCTATTAACGGAGCCAAGGCAATTTGGTTCATGGGAAGAAAAAAAAAAAAACTCCACACGTGTTTCCAATAGCAGGTGTTGATTTCTCTGCATCAATACAACACAGTTTAGCGGTTTTACTGTCTGTTTTTGTCCGATTTTGGCTCGAGCCTCTTTGTCTGCTGCCAACCTTAAACGAGCATCTGGTTTTGTTTCATTTTAAGAACTCGGCTTAGATAATGAGGCAGCAGGCATGATTAGCATTAAGTCTGCAGGCTGTTTGGGCGGGCCACGAGTTATTTGACGTGTCCTGCGTAAAGCTTTCATTGTCAGATTTTAGTTCGTGGACAGAAACAAAACTGGCAGAAGCGTATATGACTTTTGACAGAACACTAACTTTAGTTGACGCCTGCCCAGATTAGATTATTTGCTGGATGTTGAGACCATAAATTCATCGATAACTCTTTTTTTTTTTTTTAAGCAAAGTTTGTACCGTGTGTCAGCATCTTGTCTTTTTTTTTTTTTTTTTTTTTTTTACTACACGTGTTCATACTGAAATAAAATTACACTTAAAGCATTCAACTGTTATCCCGAATGACTTCAAATAAAAGTGAGTTGATTCAAATATTGAATGTCAGAGAATCTTGTTATTGTTCACGGAGATGACTCATCGACGAAGACATGAAGACATTTGTTTTGTTTTTTTACTTTCCAGGTAAACTTCTCATTTAAATATTCCTGCCTCCGCGATGCCGTCAGATAAACCTCAGTGAGCTTCACTTTCCAGCAAGGTGAAGGTGAAAATGAAATTGAAAATGTCACCTTCCTTACTTATTAAAGCCGGGTGTCATTTAAAAGTTTTCAGTTCTGTAACAATGCGTTTACCTGAGTTTCAGTACCGATACGAAAAACAATACAATGCTGATGTCATAGTACCCTGGTGACTCTTATTTATTTGGCAAAATAACACAAGTTTCTCAGAAGCAGCCACAGAAGGATTTTGCGTAAATGCAACTTTCCGTATTACAAAAAAAGAAACACAAACTTTAAAACACACCAGCGGAATTACAGAACATTCTGAATCAGCTGTATCACACAAGATAGGCAAGACGGAAAGTATTGAGACAGACTAACACAGAAACCAGTTTTCCATCCAGACGTAGTGCAAATTTTAACTAAATTTGAAAATCTGTATGCAAATTTATTCCATA